>JANHGN010017942.1:0-34798 GCA_024605025.1 Megaceryle maxima
GGCTAAACAGCCTCAGGGCTCTCAGCCTTTCCTCATAAGAGAGATGTTCCAGTCCCTTAATCATCTTTGTAGCTCTCCTTTGGACTCTCTCTAGTATTTCCCTGTCCCTCTTGGACTGGGGAGACCGGAGCTAAACACAGTACTCCAGATGTGGTCTCACTAGTGCAGAATAGAGGGGGAGGAGAACCTCCCTCGACCTGCTGGCCATGTGTGGGGAAAGTAGAGAAAATTAAAATGGGGCACAACAGGGTGTGCAAGGTACATTGCTCCATACACGGCCCGAGTTCTACAGGCCAGGCAGTGGCAGGAGACAGCTCTTCATGATCAGCATGTGCATTATGATGACAACGTTTAGTTGTGGGAAGTATGTAGGTCTGTTCTGCTACCATTTGTCCAGCCTGTTTGAAAAGCATAGGCAGCCACCTACCAGCAGTATTACACAACTTCAAAAGGTCATTTTTTAAATTTATTGCTTTAAACCCTGAAATATTTCCGTAAAAGCAATTCCCGATTGTTTCACCATTCCTCTCCCACTTACTGTTTAAGGAAGCCTGGTTTGTAGCTCATGGGACAGCATCTGGAGTGGTGAGATTTAGCCAATTACTGCAGATTCAGATGAACTGTGTATATTATGCATAGTGGTCCCTTGACCAGTGCTGGGTGGTTGTTGTTTTTATTTTTTACCTCGCGTCCAATCAATCCTGCAGTGGCGGCTTTTCATTAGCTGCTCCTGCTCTCGCAGTAATGATCGGGATGCAGAGCCTCACGGCGGTCTGTAACTTCTCCTGGTGCCTTGAAGCTCAACAACGTAAGCTGATTGACTCGGTTAGGGCCCCAGTCTCTAACAGCAAATGCAATCAATAAATCTTTGTTGGTAAATAATTGCTATTGAACAGAGTTTTAATATAAATTTATGAGTGGTGTTTTATCACAGCTTGAGGCTACGGCAAGCCACTGAGTGATGGATTTCAGATAACACTTACATTCATTACATTAACTTTGTAAGTTATTTAAAGCTTGTACACTTAACATTGCTTTTGGCTTGCAATGACCTCCTGGGACTAGATGTAGCATACACATTACTAATAAAGAGCTCGCAGTACGTACGGACGGTTCCTCCGCTTGCTTTGTACAGTGATGCAGTTCCTCGAGCAAAACCAGAGAAGTGAAGTTCACGCACTCCGGCTGAATTCTTTTTCCTGTGGCTCATTAAAAGTACAAGCTAGTGCAGTCTGGCAGGAGAAGCGTTCCTCTGTTCGATGCAGAATCGCAGTTTTTGGAGGGAAGGTGGTAAAAAAACTGAATTTGAAGTGTGACATTCTTCTCAGTTTGGGAGGAAATTGGAGGTGTTAAATCCTTCGTGTTGAATCTGGAGGCTTTGGGTCAGCTACACTGAACTGCAGGGCTAAAGTAGGCTGTAACAAATGAAAGATTTCATGCAAATTAGGAGAAAAAAAATGTTATCCAATTAATAATAATTTGAGGCAGAGATTATTTCGGGGGAAAAAAAGGGGGAGGGGTGTATATTTGAAGTAGAAGTTGATTTACTTAGTCACTTCACAGCATGGAGACTAAATGCAATTTTTCCCCTGTGCTTGTGTGTATGTGGGGGCCTGTTTGGCTATGACTGGAGACATGCCTGAGCTACTTCTAAATTGCCTTGGAGGTACCAAAGGTCAGTGGGAACCCATATACCTCATTTCCTAGGCAGAGTACTATCTGATATGACTGAAATGTAGACATAATGTGACTGAAGTGTAGGGCTTTTTTTTTGTAACATTTCTTGTCATATCTGGGCCATTTATTTTATTTTTTTGGTTTAGTAAAAGTGCATTTATAACTGAGCTAAACTCCAGTACTAAGAGCATTTCTTGCAGACCATTCTATATAATTACCACAGACAAAGTGGTGGTCTCTGGCCTTGGGGGAGGGGGGGAGTGGTTTCTATGGGCTTCTCTGCTTCATAATGCTTTAGTTAGCCCCTTGTATTCGGAGCAGTTTCCTCTGCGGATACTGGAAGGTATTTTTAATTCTCACGCAATACAAAAATCTATCCTTTTTGGCAACATAGCACTTAAAGAAAACAAATCGGGAAGTCCAGTTTGTTAGTTAGGCCCCAATAGGTACATCATCCATATGTAATGCTGGGGTATTCTGCTTTTTTTGCATGAAAGCAGAGAATTCCACTTTAAATGCAAGGTGAAACCTCATTTTGAATAATTTTCTTCATTTAAATTCAAAAATAGAATTTTATAATTCACACCTAGATAGCAGCAAAACTTCTGTGTAGTAAATATGACAGAAGTGGTAGGTTTTTACTAATTACTGATTTCATAATTGGCGTGAATTGAAAACTGCGTCAGTAATGGCACGTTTTCTCTAGCAAAGGGGCAGTGAAATAGATGTGAAATATATATATTTTACTTTCTTCAAAACTTCAAAAAAAGAGGGGGGGGAATTCACCATTGTGATCCTTACCGCTTTTTCCCCATTAAAAGGTCTGAAGACCAAACCAGTGCAGGGAAACGGTAATTTTTTGATCCCCACAGCACAGCGATAACTAGAATTGGGTCCCCCCTAAATGCGAGCAAACGTGCTGCAGGTGAAGTATGAAAGATGGGAAAGGTGAAGCAGCAGCTCACCTACTATAGACAAACATACAAGTCAAAGGCAGAAATAAGCTTTCATTTCTTTAATAGAAGAAAACAATGTCTCAAAGTGCTGGAAGACAGTAATTGGGATGTGTGACTTTCACTTGCAGAACCTTTTGTAAGAAAGCGTTCCAGAAAACCCCTTTTTCCTTGTAAAAGTTTGAGCTCTAGAAAGGAACAGCAAAAAACCAAAACACTAACAAAAACAACCAAAAACCTGACCCCCAGATGGTCAGACAGCTCAGAGTTTGTACCACTGTGTAATTTAGTCACCTGACACAAGCTTTTCTTTACAGTCCCATCCACAGATTGGTTTGAATTGTGAAGGATCGTTCTCGGAAGCTTGATTCAAAGTATGTATCAAGGAGCAGGTGGTGGTGACTGTGACTTTTCCACTGTGATCATCTCTGTGGTTGCCAAAGGGGAGTTGTTAGTTCGTATGGATTGTGGAGAAGGACTTCAGCTGGAAGTTCTATCATCTGGAATTTGCCCAGCTCTGTAGGACTTCTACTTGTGCAAAACTGCTCCTTGTCCCTTTGTGGCTTTGGGATTGGGTCTGTAGAGAGATCTTTTTAAAGCCCCAGGTTTACTGGGAAAACAGATATGAATCTTCTTTTCTGTCTTGCCATTTTTTTAAGTTCCATGGAAAATGAGAATGGAAGAACTCATTTTATGTGGATTAGAGAACTGAAGTTTGTATTGGTTTAGATTCCTGGTTGTAATTTTATGAAATAAATATGTGTGTATTCTGTGGTGCCCAGCAACAGGACAAGGGGCAACGGGGACACACCGGAACCCAGGAGGTTCCATCTGAACAGGAGGAAAAATTTCTTTACTGTGAGGGATCCAGAGCCCTTGGACCAATTGCCCAGAGATCTTGTGAAGTCTCCTCTGGAGACAATCCAAACCCTCCTGGACAATGTGATCCTGGGCACCCTGCTCTGGTGACCCTGCTGGAACAGGGAGTTGGATGTGATGATCTCCAGAGGTCCCTTCCAGCCCCCACCATTCTGGGATTCTGTGTGATTCTGTCCACTTTTATCAGAACCCGATCTGTTTGAGTCCCTATGGTAGGTATTGTACATGGTATCTCCACTGGCACATTTCAGTAAGACCTTCAATAACCAAAGTACTGTATGAGTTCATTAGAAACTGTCTTCTGACTTGGTTTTGGAGCTTAAAATTTCCTAGGGAAGTGCATTGCTAAAGCATGGCTTGATTTACCACCTTCAGTGTGCTACAGCATGTTATATTTTGGTTTTCAAAGTGACCTTCTGTTTTCAAGCTGAGAGCAGGTTAACATTATGCAGTAGCAGTCCTTGTCCATTTGAACACGATGCTGACTTTCAGTCTCAACTGTTGATTGTTAGCTTTTGTCACTAATGTTTAGGTTGAATACAATTTGTGGGAAAGTCACCTTGCCCACCTCCTTTCCTCTCTAATCACATCTCTTCCATTAAATTATCCAAAATTTATTGGAGAAACATTGTATTTGCCCTGTTTTCATTTTGCTGCTCTTGCCTGGAATTTGGTGTCTCTTTGGGGCTGGAATGAACAGCCTGGGAGGGTTTCCATTGCAGTGTCACCTTTCTGCAGAGAGAATGAGAACATAAACCTGGCCTCCTTCCTGCTCATGGAAAGGATGAGCCTGGGCAACCAGCAATCCCCAGGAACATGCTGAGCAGAGCACAAGCCACACAGTAGGATCCTCACTCAGCCTGAGGTTCACTAGTTATTCTATAGAGCTAGGAAATGTGCATGGTATTTTTATTGAACAGGCATGCATATGGGTAATCTTATTCTGTGTCACATGAAAATGTGCTTTCCTGAGGCAAAAGGTTTTTCTCTACCCATTGGACAAAGCCAGTGCTGATACAGCCTTTTCTGTTTCCATGACTTGCTTTTGTGAAAGCTACATGTAGCTTTTTCTCCTGAACTGCAAATGCTGAAGCTGCTGATAGAGAAAATGTGCGTCATGAGAGGAGCAGGAAAAAATCCTGAGAAACTCAGAGGAGAAGGTGTATCTAAGAAAGCTGCAATGATATTTATCTCTCTTTGTGTCTTAAATAGTTGTGTGTTGGCAAAAGTGTTCAGTCTTTTGTCTTTTTTCCTCTACTAGGGTATGCTGCTAAAGCGAAGTGGCAAGTCATTGAATAAAGAGTGGAAGAAGAAGTACGTGACGTTGTGCGACAATGGTGTGCTGACCTACCATCCTAGTTTACATGTAAGTACACCCGGCTGCCTCAATGCTCTGCAGCGTCAGGCCCTGATAAAGCAGCATTAGCGAGTTCATTCCAACATGTTTCCATTGAGACCTCTTAGATGGAGGAGCTTCTTTCTCTCTTCTCCTTCCCTTCCCTCTCAAAAAGGCATAATCTGAAATTAAGTCCCCTGGTGCAGGTCTGAATGCAGTCAAGTTCCTTTGAATCCCCTGAAACTGGGGTTCCCCTGCATTCCAAGAGGCATCTGAAACAGTTTAAGCCTTTATTTTGTGCTGATGCTTGTGTGGACTTGTTACCAAACAAACTCATTTTACAAGAAAAAGTGTTCTAGATGTAGTAAAGACCGGGGGAAGTTTTTGGTATTTGTCAGTGTGCTGTGGTTATGGTTTATTCAGAAGTAATCCTGAGCAACCTTTTGAAAATGGCATAGCTATTAAAATATGTACCATAAAACTTCTCCATATTAAGTCATCTCAACATCCTCTCTGCCCCTGTCAGTGTGAGTAGCCCAATCCCTAGGTGAGGTTGTGGGGGTGATCTGACTCAGAGCTAGCCCACCCCATCTGCCCTGGCCATGCCAGCAGGAGGTGAAGTTAGTTACAGCTTGTTCCGTGCCAGAGCAGTTCAAAAGACAGAGCCAATGTGGAGACTCCAGGTCTTGAAATTCCCAGGGGTTTCCCAGCTCCTTCTCCTTGCTCTCTTGCTCTATACCTTACTTGGTAAGGTATAGAAAACATGGCGTGACCCTCACCAAGATCTTTAGAATCCTATCTGGTCTTATATTGTATCATCAACCCACATATGGCAATCGGAAGGTGGCCAGTTCTAACATTTTTAGAGCCATTGTTTCTAAACCTCTTGGTATCATTTTGAGCTCCTGGGCAAAATCAGTAAGGAGGGATAATCAAGATTTCCATCAGATATGTTTTTGTGAATATGCTCTGGGGCTTATAGACCTGCACGTAGAACTGGCAGAAAACTTCTGCTTTAGATGAGTGATGTCTGAGGAGCATGGTCACGCTGCTGCTGCTGTGCTCACACCCAACTTGCTGTTCAAGGTCTGCTGAATATTACCAGTTTTTCTGGCTTGACATAATGCTGTGTACTCTCAGATCCTGCCTTTGCTGTAGTTTCTAATTTCACGTTTATGTCTCTAAAAAAATTATTTGCTAAGCTAGGTGACAGGTAGCTCAGTATTGCTGCTATATTAGCAGCATTAGTATCTTGTCACTCAGCCCTTGTGTTCTTGAGCAAAGTTTTTACTGTTCCTTTTTCTGAAACTGTGCAAGTCTGTCTGTTCTCTGGCCACTCTTAGTGCCTTTAAGTTTGAGGAATTCTGCTGTGAAGTAGTCCCAGAATACCTGAATTACATATGGGTGTTGCTCACGGAAGGCTAGCACAGATACTGCCTGCCTTTGAGGCAGCCCCTAGGGAGCTCCCCCATGAGTTCCCCTTAGATTGTGTTGGCCAACTGTGGTCATCAAGGAGGGAGGCAGGCTGCCGTTGTCTGTGCCCAGGTCCCTTCCTCGCTTTGTGCGAGTGCTCTATTGTTCCTGGCAGTTGCTGCACACGTGTTAGTTTTTCATTGCCTCTTGCAGACAATAGAGAACTTCTTCTCTGTAGGCTTCCCTGGAGCTGCTCAGTCTTCCCCAGAGTGAGAATCCATTGAGATTAGAGGTAATTACTTTGAGATTAGAGGTGAATCCATTGGAGATTAGAGAGAATCCATTTAAAGAAAAAGTAATTACTACCTTGTAATTGTTTCCCTCTATCCCCCACTGCGCCCCTCTCCACCCCAAGAAAAAGGTGCATAGCTCCGTATTTCCATTTGCTCAGACCTCCTTGCGTAGATCAGAGAGGTTTGTAACGTGTTGCTTTTGCTGTGGCTGTGTGTGGGATGGCGAGGGACCGTGCTGAGCTACTTGCTGGCAGGAAGCTAGAGGGGAAAACATGCTCATTCAGGGGCTTCTTGAGACACCTCTACAGAATCCACTCTAGGAACATCATGGGCTCCTCTCATTCATTTGTGTTAGAATCTTTCTGTGACGTGATTCGTATTATAAACGATGCTGGTTTAATGCTTTTTTTTTCTATCGTTTAGCCTTCAAAGAGTCACCGCACTGCTTCTGCAGTGTTTCCATATTGTCAATGGACTCTTTATCATCAATTAATTATTGTTAATAAATCCCACAGTGTTCGTTATCCATCAGGCAGTAGCATGTGGGTAGCATCGAGCAGATGCAGACCACAGCGGGAGGAAGAGGCAGGACCATACACTGGAATTGCACTCTCAGAACAGTTTGTACAAAACTTTCTAGGCAGGCAAGTCAGAATTTCCTCTTGGGTATTGCCAAGTGAATGGCTTTCCCCCCAGAGAGAACTCTGATAATGTGTTTCTGGTTTGGTTTTGCTAGTTTTTGTTTATCTGTAACTGTTACTTTTTTTCACCAAAGCTAAAGAAACTGGTGAATTTTAATACATTGCAGTTTGGGATAATTTCTTACATTGTTTTGAAAAATAAAGACCATATTCCTACCAACATTCCCATTAAATAGCATTGAAGAGAAGAGAAAAGCATCTAAACTCAGCTTCCTGAACTCATAAAAAGTCTGGCTCTAATCGGTTACGTTTCTTAGATTTGGAGTCTCTCAAGTCTGCAAAGTCATCATGGTTACACCAAATTTTGCAGTTGTAATTTTGTGAAGAAAAAGATGGGATGGCCTCTAGTGGTGGCAGAAGAAGCAAAATTACAGAAACAGAGTGTCTTTGGTTGGAAGAGACCTTCAAGATCATCTAGTCCAAATTAGAAGATAATGTGGTGTTTCCAGGCTGCGGTTTGAGTCAGAACATAACACCTGCACTGGAAGAACCTATTATAATATATAATGACTAGTAGCAAGCACTGTATTAAATAGTGCTTGAGATTTGGCCAGAAGTGGACCAGTTGTCCCTGCCAGGTGCATTCAAAGGTGGCTCAGGCACAAAGGTGGTATTTTTACTACAGCAAACATGTCCGTATTGCAGAAATCGGTGTTGTTATCCCCCGTGACCAGGTTGCCTACAAAATGAAAGGGTTTTGGGGTGGAGAGTCAAATAAATTAAATGAGTCCATTCTTAGAGAGGATATGTCCCTGAAAGGGTCGGGCCTGTCTGGCAGGGCAGCACATTGAAATGACTGCTGCGTTGTGCCAGCTAAATGTGTAACTCCTAATGCCACCAGGCTGACGCCTGATGGAACAGTTCAATTCATATTCTTTCTTTTCAAGAAAGGTGGGAGGTGGGGGTGGGGCGGAGAAAAATGAGGAATGAAAAATATATGTACATAAGCACCCTACTGTTTTCTGACTTGGTCATGTCAGGTGTTTTGTTTTGTTTTTTTCAAGAGCCTCAAACCTTCCCTTCCCTTGGGATGCTGCAGAGCTATGCCGATAGAAAATGGTGGGGATAATGAGAGAGAACTTTGACCCGCAGGCTTCAAAGTTCACCGTAGCTACCTATTCATCTTAATGCTTCTGGAATATAGCCGTTGAGTGGATGACTAGAATTCTGGCCGACGAATTCAGCATCAGCCTTCCCAGAGGGCCCCAGGGGAATTTCTCTAGGCATCTCTTGGCTTTTAATGGCAGAATGCCATCTGCAAGGGCTCCCGAAATGTATTCACCAGGATACCTGCTGGGCAGCCTTACATGCCGCTTCTTTATCTAAGCCTTATCCCCATGAATAGCCGATGATGTTTCGCCACTGTCTGCCTGCCAGAGGGTTGCCATCGTGCCACAGGTCAGTAGATGACAAAGCTTTAGCTGTGGATGTCCATTTTTTACTCTCATATCCCCATCATCATCGCTGCCCCTCATTTATGAGAAGAAGAAAGGGGGGAAAAAAAAAAAAGTGAAAACAGCTCTTTAGGGAAGGGTACTTTTTACACTTTTTTTTTTTATTTCATCTGTTCTAGATTTGATTTCAAATATGAGCACAGTGCTGTGGCACCTTACATGGGAAGAACAGCTTCTTAAATACATGAGAAGGAAGGTCCAAGGCTCATCTAGAGCACACATGGCATCCCTTGTGCCTATGCAGCAAGGTCAAGTTTTGCTCGTGGTAGTGCTGCTCTTCAACCTCAGTCCCATTCTCATGGATCTCGTTTGATAGCCTGTGTTGAGGTCTGTAGGATTCTAGCCATGATTGAGGTGGGGAAACCAGTCTTTATCTCCTTGAGAAGTGTGTGGTTTCAACTGGTCTGCTAAATTCACGTGATAGTAGCCGCAGTTTCAGAACTCTTCCTTACAACTAATGCTGACTGGGTGATCTGGCTCAGAGGGAGCCTCAGTAATGTTGTTCTCAAATAAAGTGAATGTATTTGTTTAAAAGAGCAAAATTTCAGCCTGGTAAGGACTAGTATCCAACACTAAGCTAAATTTTGCTCAAGTGCTTCAACAGCATATTATACAAAGAGATGATGCAAACCAGATCCAATTCATAGAATCCCAGAATCACAGAACGGTGGGGTTGGAAGGGACCTCTGGAGGTCATCTTGTCCAACCCCCCCTGCTCCAGCAGGGTCACCCAGAGCAGGTTGCCCAGGATCACATTGTCCAGGCAGGTTTGGAACCTCTCCAGAGATGGAGACGTCACAGCCTCTCTGGGCAGCCTGGGCCAGGCTCTGGCACCCACACAGGAAAGTTTTGCCTTCAGCTCAGATGGAAAATTGTGGGTTCCAGTTTGTGCTTTGTCCGCTGAAATAGATGGGCCTGTAAGGTTCTTTGAGACTTGGGTATGGGGGACTGGGCTTTCAGTTGAGCTTTCTTTGCTTGGCCATTTCCTCCGGGAAAAGCAGACTTAGTGTAGAATAGACAGCTATTGAAAATGGCCTCTCTGGAAGCATGGTAGATCCATCCACTTTTCTCATGTCTTGCAACATGCGATGTTTTTCTTAGAGCTGCAGCTGAAATTTTTGACTGTTACCCATTCTTACAATTTCCCTGCATAATTTGAAAATGGAAAGCGTGCTTGCCAATAATGCATCCACCCTCCTCTCATTTTTGAGAGAGCAGGGTGCTAGCCGGGCTGCATAGTGTCTTTGTGCATGACAGCGGAGCTGGGTGTTGCTCTGGCCAAGGGAGCAGTGCTCGCCATCATTACAAACAACTGCCTACAGGCATCGTTTCGTTTCAGCTTTATTTTCAGGGTTGCGTTACCTCAGGCTGTTTAATAGCTCCAAAATGTGTTGTTTGTGTTGCTGTAATAGAAATATTCATGCTCTTATGTATTTCTAAAATACCATCGTGTATGCCCATTCCCCCCCCCCCTCCATTTTTGCTTCAAATGAATGTAAAGCTGAATATTGGGTGGCTCTGAGAGGCCTTTGAGTTGGCCTTTCCTGTCAAGAGCTAATCCTGAAAATCAGGCTTTTGTAAATACGTATTGGAAGCAACAAAAGGATACAAGTATGTTGTTTTGCACGTGAGACATAGGTCTACCTCCTGAAAGGGCAGTGACTGAAGCAAGCCCTGCAGAGCAGAAATGAGGATATAGTTGAGGATATACGAGGAGTGGTGATGAAGACAAATCTGTCTGAAGCACGTGTTAAGTTTTTGTTAGTTATCACATCCATTAATATGCCTAAAACATTGGTTAAGATGGAAAAAATGAATGATAGGGACAGTTACAAACTATGTGTATAGCAATTGCTTATTACAGCTAATGAGTTGATGGGGTTATTTTTTCATCTCACAACAGCTAGCACTTTTTCTGGAAGCCTTTTCATCAAAGCTGTGTTCAGGGCAGCCTTCTCCTTTCTAACAGTATTACATTTCCCCGAGCTTTCCTTTCTTAATTCTAGCACATTTCATTGTGAATTTACAGTGCTTCTAGCGAGAACGAGAGGATAACTGACCTGCATGGAAAATCTAAGTGTTAATCACGCTGCCTAAACTTCCTTTGGTAAAGATACCAAACATAAGACATGTAACCTACGATGTTTTAAAAGAAAAAGAGGCCTTTATAAAGTGGTGTAGCTGTACAGATCACTCATTCACTTTACAGCTTCCTGGAAAATGTCTTTATTATCTTAAAGATGTAGCAGAGCAAAGACCAGTTTGGGAGAGAAACTTAAAAAAGGATGGAGAAAATAGAAGCTGAAATGTGTTGGCTGTCCTGAAGTGAGATCTATCATTTGGGATAGCTGTCAAGGCAAATTATTTTCCATCCTCCCCTGGCTTTGTAGCTTTCCAAACTAGAAATAATCTTGCTTGAAAGTGCCATTGCGCCTGCTCTGCTCAGTGAAAAATCAGATTATAGTTACTGAGGTCAGTAAGGTACCCTGAGAATACTCCACATCTTTAATCCCAGTCAGTGGGGAAAGAGAAGGAGGCTAATTATTCACAATAATGTCTTACAATCCCTTCCATGCCTTGTTTCAGATCCTCACAGGTCACCGAATGCATAAACAAGGCGAACACACTTTTGGTTTCAAGCCCATCCGTTTCGGAGGGCGTGACAAGATTTGTCACGTTGTTAGCGTAGGACGCAGCAGCAAACGCAACGCTGCTATCTCAGAGCTGGACAAGCTGGCAGTATGTGGTAAGGAGCAGCAAACATACGTGTCAGTGTCCTATCTCCCTCTCTTCAAAAAGGCAGGGGAATTTTTTTGGTATCTGAATGCATTGCAGTTTAAATGGCAAAAGCCAAGCTATTGATCAATCACGGGGTTTTATAAAATCAGAGCTTCCTGTCTAGCAGAGCTAATTGCTGTGGATATAAATGCTTCATAAATTACTCAGGATAGTAAAACTCTGGTTTGGTTTTCACAACGGCTCTTGTTACAAAGTCTGAATGGGAAGTGAACTGCATGCAGAAGAATTTTCCTAAATTTTTACAAAGATGTGTGATGCATTTCAAAAAACCACCCAACATCTTGCAAAACTGCTTTTGTGTCAGAAGTGTTGCCCTAACTTCTTCCCCTGCCTCTGCAACACTGATGGAACTGATGAACATCATAGTATCAATATAGTCAATGCTTTTTATTACTGAAAGTTAACATTCTTGATTCCCAATGTGAATAAACCAGATCTGAGATAATCTTCTTTTCATCAGGGCAGTGTGCTTTGGGCTGAGCAGTGTTTTCCAGAATTCATTCCCGTTCCAGCGTTCTCCTCGGGAAATAACATTCCATTGCTTTTCTTAACTATATATTATGAAGCCAGATCATACTATGCCTGTATTTATATGCAAGACGGAAGGATGGCTAATTTAACAGGAACGTTTGATGAATTTATTCCACTGTGGTTCATAACCTGATGGTAGGTTTGTTGCTGAGGTCCTTCCTGGGAAAAGAAAGGCAGGAAGGGGGAGAGGAGTTGGGAGACTTTTGTTCCTTCTTAGGTGTGCCTGTGGCCCCAAATGGAAACCAATCAAGGAGCGATTTATGTTCATTAAGTGCCTGTCAAAACTGAAAAATTTTCTAATCAACAGCAATCTAGCTGCGGCCCCTCAATGGCTGGGAGTGTCGCCTCCGCAGTATCGGCTATTTGCCTGTTACAACTCTAGGCTAGAAATCCGCTGATGATTACATTAGGCTAAGCTGCGAAGTAAATGAACCATGTCTTATTTAGGTGCAACTAGCTTCAGTGTAGTCCTGCCCCGCAGGGCACTTTATAGCGTTTTATGGCTTTAAAATTAGTGTAGCTTCCCATTTGCTGCAGGGTGCTGCATGTTATGCCTTTGAACTCAATAAGCAAAGGGAAGGGGGCCTTTTGTTTTTTTGTTCCCCCCACCACCACCTCGCCCCCCCTTTTCTTCTTTTCTCAGTTTAGCAATTTTGTTTTGCATCTTTTCCAGACGGCATTTTGCAATAAAAATGTCTGACTGCCAAGCAGAGGCACAAAAGTCAAGGCTCTGTCCATTTACTGGTCTGCTGGGGGATTGGGTTTTGTTTTTGGACGCAGTTGTGGCTGAGGGTGAACAATAGGTTTTGTGGGTCCAAGAGGTCAGCTCGCAAAATTGGAATCGTGTCACAAAAAATACACCACCCACGGTGTTTAAAATGTCATCCAGAGGTGCAACCATAAACTTTCTTTTCCATAGTAATTTTTATTTCGCCTCAGATCAGGAAGCACTATCTCAACCTCAGCAAGCGAAGCCTAAGGAGGTTTTTGTCCAATTGAACAGTGGGGAAAAATTGCCACGAAATAAAAGTGTTTTTCTCAGAAGCATAGTGTAAACCAGGGACAGATCTGGGAGGGATTCTGGGCCTGCACCCATTCCTAGGCTTGGAAAAACAGCCTTCTTCTGAAAGTTTGGGGGTTTTTTTAAGCTCAAAATGTTACAAGGTGTGATAATCTTCCTTATGTGCCATTATAGATATATAGAAAAGCACTGCTCTCAGGGTGTCTCTCTTGTTTGGTAAGTTGGAAAAGGGTGGTGGGACAGGTATGTGGTGGAAGAAACACGTAGGGAGGCTCTCTAGGAGGGAGAGGATCTTTATTTTTAATGTTAATGTTATTACATGTGGCAATCCTGAGATGAGTGGGTTTGATGTGAGCTGTGAGTCCCACTCACCTACGGCAATGATGTTAAAAATGAAAGGGTTTCCCTCTATCCAGCTGAGCCCAGCCACAGGAGGCCCTATCTGTGTCCTCTACCTACAGCTTGATCCTTCTGTCTGCTTGGTGAGGTTTCTTGGCCAAGACTACTAGATTGCAGCATTAGCCATTTCACTGCAGTTCCAGGACAGAAGCACAGTCCAAAGCAAATTCAATCAGAAAGAGTCTGACTGTCTTGTGTTGCTGCTGGAGCAGAACTGTACTCGTCTGCTGGATAGACTGACAGAACCTGCCCACTTGGGTAGTCCGGTGCAGTGGAAACCTGGCTGAGTAAAATGGTCCAGTTCTCATTCTTAGAATCATTGAAAAGCTTTGGTTGGAAGAAACTTTTAAGATCATCAAGTCCAACCGCTAACCCAGCACTGCCAACTTGCCACTAAACCATGTCCCTCAGCACCACATCTACATAGCTTTGAAAGCCTCCAGGGATGGGGACTCCACCACTGCCTAGGGCAGCCTCCTCATGTCCAACCTAAACCTCCCCTGGCGCAACCTGAGGCCATTTCCTCTTGTCCTGTTGCTGAAGAAAGGATGTTTGCCTGTTGTCTCCTGTCTTCTCATCTGGGAGGAAGTAGACAGCTAAATGGAAGCATCATGTCTCCTGGGTTCGGCTTGTGGCCCATGGTGGAGTGTCTAACTTTGTAAGCAATCAGAAGCCATTGTGATGTATGGCAGCAAGTTTAACAACCACTGGCAATTGAAAACAAAAGCCCCCCCCCCCACCCCCCCAAATTAATAATAATTAAAAAAAGCAGCATTTCTTTTTGGTAGGTCTGTTTAGAAAACATCATCATACCCCTTCGCTCAATTTGCATGTCTGAAAGGCTTCTGTTCAGTTAATTGGTTAAATTAATTTCTGCTGTTGTAAATGGAGAGCTGTGTTGAGAGCAGATCTGAAGTAATTTTACTTCACATTATTCCGTGTCACAGCACACTGTTGCTTTCTTACTCAAGGCAATTCATTTTGTGGCGCTGTCAAATAATATTTGGTGTCGTCTTCAGTCAACGTAGCTTTTACGATTTTCGCTGATATTTTAACAGTTTATTTAGTCCTCTAGATAATGGTCAATGGCCTTGAGTAGTCAAATTAACACCTCGGCAGCACTATATTGGAGCGAGCTGCTAACTGTAACCTCAGGATGAAAAGCAATGAGAATCGATACAGGGACCGTATTCTTAGGGATTATTGATTGATTGATGCGTTCTGGCCATAACTGGAAGACGCGGTGTTGCCCCACAGCTGACTAAGATGAAGTTGCCAGTTACTGATAACTGCAGGCCATTACCTGCGTAGTATTTCATGAGCTCAGAGATGAGATGAAGACCTTTCCGAGTCCTTCGCTGACAGAGCCACGGCGTTCACAGGGCCTGCAATGCCGACCCAGCCACGGGACGACGTTCCGCTTTTCGTCAGCTCGTACCAGCCATTGCCGTGAAAAGTGGGAGAACGATGTTGATTTGATTTCAGCAACTGCCCATTATTCCTGTAGGGATCTGTTTGGGACAACCAAGGCACTAATGGCTCTTCTCCCCACTGCCACTGCCTCCGAAGGCAGCCCTGCGGAAGGTGGGAGCCATGTTAAGCTGTGCGGCTGTCAACGAGCCGAGCGCCGTGGGTCTCCCCGCCACAACTCTCAATTGCTAGCAGGTTTCTCTCATTGCACCTCATTTGCATCTGGGACATCAATTAGCATGTTTGTTGAGGCTAATTGAATGAAACTCAATCATAGCTCTTAATTGCTTGACTATGTGAAAAGAAATCACATTAATGCAGCTAATTAAGTGTATGGCAATAGATGCAACATAATTAGGAGCGAAATGTAAAAAACAAGCGATGGTGAAGGTGCAAGCACAGGGGTGCGGGGACTGGGGCACTGGCTTCTCCTGTTAACTGAGCGCTCAGGGAGGGTTCCCTTTGCTGCTTGGTTTTGTTGTTTTTTTTTTTTTCCCCTGTGTTGCTGAATGATGAACATGGACAAGTTGAGAAGAAAAATGCAAATGGAGTTGCAATTACTACTTTTTCAAGCTGTTGAGGGGCAGAAGATGGCACTTCTGGGGTGGCCCACTGTTGAGTGGGCTCTAGGGACTTGTTAAGTGCTGTTTAAAAGTACTTGGCTTTGAATTACCCTCATGCCTTGTTAAAGGGTTTTTTCCCCTTTTTTCTCAGATCAGCATTTTCTACAACTAACATCTAGGGGAGTTATATCTGTAACATTTGCATATCAAAATCAGGCTTGCTGTCTTCTCTTTAACGCAGCATATTCCAGATGACAGCAAGACCCTCATCTGTTCTAATCTGATCAAACCCTCCATTGCGCTTCTGAAGCCGCGACATTATTTTGTACTTTTCACTTTTATTCCCCAAGAGCAGATCTGAGGGAACGTGCGCGGGGGCGGATGCTTCACCAACTGGAAACGCGGTGCTTGCCTCTCCTCCTCCTCCTCCTCCTTAGGGAAATGTGGAGATTATCGCTATGCGTCTTGCACACAATGAAAGAGGCTTTATTATTTACATTTGATATATCCCTATAAATATTTAAGCTGACATTAATACCTAGGTGGCATCTGTTGTGTTTGGGCACTTTCGAATAATAACGGTATGGCTACAGTGCATTTATTTCTTGTTTGCCAGCATTCACTTGCTCTCTCATAATGCTTTATAGCTCACGTAAGCGTGCTTTACTCTCAATTAAAAGGGCTTTAATAATGCCCTGTCACATCTCACAAGTTGGCAGGGTAGCAAGGAAATCATACACGCTCTTTGGAATAAACACCTCTGTCTCAAATTTACCTGGAGTACACGGGTTGGTGTACAGAAAATAAAACGTGTCTATTAAAAAGAGGACATGCTGGGGTTTAGTCACTATCTGATTAAGCCTCATTTTAGAGCCTGGAAGCAATAAATGCTCAATTATGTTCTGCTTATTGTATTTTAATTTGTGAAGAACTGACACTGAGCAAGGAAGTTATGCCAACTTAATAATTTTATGGATGACACTGTTGTGTTCATCTCTATCTAACACCTCGCAAGTGAATTTTTATTAATGAATTGCCTTTGTTTCTTTTGGCAGCAGAGCTCTGTGTCCTCACCCCACAAATTGCTCAGACCCCCGCCTTTTTACTGTTAATAATTCTCAAACAGCTGGGGGGGGGAAAGCTGGTGTGATAGCTTCGTTTGGGGTTCTTGTCACAGATTAATGTTAGCTGTGAAGAAATGAATCCTGGTCCGGTAGTAGATTTTGATGTGTTTTGAGCAGAAAATATAATTTGTTTTGTAAAAACCAGCAAAGGTGGAAGGATTTTAACAAGGGAGCTGATTGCTTCCCATTTCATGGCAGCAGTGACGTAAACCTTGGGTATGATTTCAGTCCACTTGGGTATTTACTTGTGAAATTCATGCTCTTGTGGTGTACACTTCTGCATGCTGCAGGTTTGCAACCGAGTTCATTATGGGTAGTATTTCATACGATGCTTTGTAGTCCAGCTAAATCTTGCCTTGGACACTGGGAGTTACGTCTTTGCTGGCAAGTGTTTGCCCATGCAGACACCCACAGCATCACCCAGGCCTCTTTAAGTTGGCCAAGTTTTCACTGAAAAGTAATTAGAGTCTTTGCCCCAGCTGCTCCGCATAGAAGATTGCTCAGGAATATAATTCCCTTGGTTTCCAGTTTAACTCAAGAACCTAAGCCCAGATCTTTTCCCAACCTCTTTGTTTCTTTCAGCATCCTTGTGGTTGTTCCAATCTCCATTTTTGGTTTGGTTTTTTTTTTTTTTCTGGAATGTGAGTAATCACAATCATGTGTATCAGTAGATGAAAACTTTGGTGTCTTGTGTACTGATTTTAGCATTCGCCATCTCTACTGAAAATAACTCTTCTGATGAATCCCAGGATTGCAGCTTCAGTCACCGTCTCACTTTAATGAATTGTGATTTGCCTTCTGAGAAAGACACCCACGTCCATTTGCTTTTCTGTTTTCATCTGGAGAAGTCTGCAGACTGTCTAGGGAATGCCTTGGAAAGCAGAATCTCAGGAGTATCTTTTTTCCAGGACCTATTTGCAGTTTGAAGAGCTTTCTCATGGATTTTTCAGGAAGTGGTGGCTTGGCTTCAGTCAGCTGACTACTGTCTTTCCACAACTGTCTGCGTTTCCCAGCTTGTTTCCTCTTTGTGGGCTTTCCAAAGAAGAATTAGGAAAAGCCGTTTCCACTTCTGCCTTCCAGCTTTTAATGCACTCACTCTAATCAGATGCAATTTGCATGTTTCCCCCCTAGTGATTTATTTTTTTATGTGTGGAGGGAGGATCATATTCTAAGAAACCTCACCAGTCAGTGCCCTTTCATAACTTTTGTGCCTGCTGGCCAATTTCAGCCAAATTTGAGGGAGAAAGAGCTAAGTGCGTGAAAAGTTGGCAGGAAGGAGACACAAGTCCGCATGCTTCTGAGGGACAGTCAGCCTTGTGTTCTCCTCCTCTTTAACTGGTGAACTTCTACACATGTCTCAGATCCAGCCACGCTGTGAATTGTCTCTTACCCAACCGGTAGTTGGAGGGTGTATTAGAAAGCTCCAGACTTAGGGGAGTATTTGTAGTGAGAAGCATGGATGGGATTATCCAGAAAATGGAAGGAAGGGGCAAACCATAGGGTGGGTGCTGGCAGATGATGTAGGGCAAAAGTCTTCTGTTGCTTACAGAACTACCTCTTTGATACGGGGTTTAGGGTTTTCTTTTGCTTTTTCCCCCTCTTCCCAGGACTATATGCAGAATGTTCACGGGAAAGAAATCGACTTGCTGAGAACCACTGTGAAAGTCCCCGGGAAGAGGCCGCCCCGAGCTACATCAGCTTGTGCCCCCATCTCTAGTCCCAAAACAAACGGCCTCTCCAAGGACATGAGCAGTTTACACATCTCACCAAATTCAGGTAAGAGAATGCCATCCTAGGGTGAAAATCTGTATTTCCCAGGTCTGTAACCAATTGTCATGTACTACTGTGATGGGGATGGTATTTAGTTATAAATTCCAAATCCCAGTAGCCACTGACATGTAGCTTTTCAAGCCCTGAATGCTGATCTGTCCTTCATGAGAGATTCTAAGTTTCTGAGTAACCTTCAACGTCCTTTTTTTTTTTATATTTGTTGCCTTATCTTTGCAAAAATCCCACATAATTTCACAGGAATTAACACACGTGAAGAATTGATGCTGCCTTATGGCTGATCTGTTAGGTCTAATATTTTTGAAAAGCAAGATGTATCACTGGAAAGAAGCATTTTGTGTCTTCCTGGTGGGACCCACAGCACTTCTTTCCACCTTTAGAACGATGCATAATTTTGGACTTTCCAACAGCAACATTGTTCTGTAGAAAGCTATTTTAGTTCGTTTATGGCAGTAGTTTACAGCTCCTTGTGAGCTCTAAACAAAGAAGTTTTATTGTTCACTGAAGTGCTTGTCCACACTAAGAAATAGACTTAAAAAAATTGCATTAGGGAAAACATTGAAGACCATTTATCTTGTAAAACACACAGCTTATACAAAGGTCATAATGGAATAGCATGTGTTTGGAAGTTTTGTCAGCAGGTTTGGGCTGATATCCATAAAGGGAAATTAACATAGTCAAGATGTAATTCCGTATGTTTTTGTGATGTGCATTCCCCTGTATTAAGGGCACAGGGAGATGGATTTTCCTTCCAGCTGTGGATGCTGCTCATGGAGATGAATGTTTAAAAAAGGAAAAAAAAAAGCACACCACCATGTGCCTTTACGGTAGTGCCAGTGAGCGGATCCCTGGAGATCTTGTGGGATGTCTTACATTAGTTTGGCCTGGGAACTGAAACGTCTGAAGCCGTGATTTCATCAGACCCTTTCTCAAGTTGTAACCTACGCCTCGCGAGGCACAGAGCTGACGTTGGCGCTGGAAGAGTTTATAGGAGGAAATTATTCATGGTTGGTTTGGTTTTTCTATTTTGCTATTTAATTTAGATGACTGAGTGCAGGGAGTGTTTTTGTTTTTCAACGTATTCCATAATTTAGGGAAGAAAAGTGCTGGACTGAGTCAATAAACCAGCAGTAAAACATTTAAATAAGAGATTTCTGCTTTTAAGACACTTGAACACAGACAAAAATTACTTAATTGCTCCAGAGAAGTATGTTTCTGAAAACATATTCATTCAGAGATGGATGCTAATATAAAGTTTATTGCGTGGAATTTACATCTTTTGGCATATGCTTAGATTGCCAGGTCAGAGGGAAATGGCTTGTCGATGACCTAAATGGATATTGCATGTTTCCTGTTGGTTTAGTACCCTCTGCACATGGGATGTTTTCTTCACAGGTAACTGCACAGCAAACAGCTCCCTGGCGGTGGTGGTAGCCATTGTCTGTGTGTCCTGGCAAGCCTGAGGTTGTAACACACCGCGATTGCTGTAAAACAGAAAAGTTAATTGTGGTGGAGAGTGCAAATGATAGAGAACAGGTCTGCTTTTAGATAGCATTTTTCAAGTAACGTGATTAAAATAGTTGGAGCTTCCTTCCATGCTCTATCTTGGTGTCTTTTATCATGTTGCATAGAAATAGGACAAGACTTTTCTTATTGTTGATGTTTGGTTACCACGACTCAAGAGATCTATTATGGTTAAGTATTAAAATATTTAATGCCCTCCTAAGGTATGGAAGAGTTGGATCCAAGGGGAGTTAAACCCGATTTCTCTATCGTTACACTCTCAGAATCATTTTGACTGGAAGAGACCTTTAAGATCAAGTCCAGCTGTTAAGCCAGCACTGCTGACTCGCCACTAAACCATGTGCCTCAGCACCACATCTACGTGGCTTTGAAACCTCTCCAGGGGTGGGGACTCCACCACTGCCCTGGGCAGCCTGGGACAGGCCTTGACAACCCTTTTGGGGAAGACATTGTTCCTCATGTCCAACCTAAACCTGTCCCGGCACAACTTGAGACCGTTTCCTCCTGTCCCGTTGTTTGTTCCTTGGGAGAAGAGACTGACTCCACCTGGGTCTAGCCTCCCTTCAGGGAGTTGTTGAGATTGAGAAGGTCCTCCCTGAGCCTTCTTTTCTCCAGGCTGAGCAACCCTAGGTCCCTCAACTGCTTCTCGCAAGGCATGTGCTCTTCAACAGCTTTGTTGCCCTTCTCTGGACATGCTTCATTGATTCTTTCTTACGGCCACATTTGAGGTCTGTCTGGTTATTGCATTACTGGACATAGTGACCAGCAGCAACCTTTTTAGAAATGATGATGGATTCAAGCAGTGGTTACTGGGTTAAAAACAAAACCCAACAACAACAAAAAGGAACTGCTAATTGCTAAAGTAATAAATTAAACAAAAACAAAACAAACACACACACACACACACAAAAAAAAAAAAAAAAAAAACCCAAAAAAAAAAAACAACAAACCAAAACCAAAAAACCCACAAATTAAAAAAAAAAAAAGGAACTGCTAATTACTAAAGAAAAAAATAAAAAAAAAACAAAAAAAACACACACACACAAAAAAAAAAAAAAAAAAAAAAAAAAACCCACATACCAAAACCAAAAAACCCACAAATTGAAAAAAATAATAGTAGGACAGACCAGAACTAGGAAATAGGTCAGCAGCTCTGCTTTGCATCACTCATGCAGTTACCTGTCACACAACTGAAAACATTTGCACATTATCCTTTGCAGCCTCTGCTGCTGTCTCTGACCTTTTTCTCAGTCGTCAGTGCTGGCAAAATGTTGTCTTCATCTTGCCTGATGCTTTAATATTGATCACAAGGCTGAAATTGATACTAATTTTTCGCTGAGAGGTAGGTTTTTGTACAGGGATCTGCTGCACAGAGGAGGTTTAGACCAAGCATAGAAAGAAGCAGCACTTGCTGTTTTTATTTTTAGGCCTGCAGACAGACTATATCTCACTGCTTCACGTGTTACCTCTTCCCCGAAACAGTGATGTCTTCTGTTCTTCTGTGCTTTTGCCAGTGCAGACTTAGTACCTGAACTAAGAATAATGTTCACCAAGCTTAGAAGCGAGGACAGGGTTTCATTTAAGTCTGTGACGTAATCAGGAGCAGACTTAATTTTCCTTTCTCTGTTGGGTAACTGTGTACAGGGTGCTGAAAAAGTGAAGATACTGAAAGAATACCACTGCTCAATTAAAATGCCATGCTTATGGCATTTTAAGCAATCTTAGCTTCTGGAAATAGAATTCATCATCTCTGCTTGTACATGGTGATAGCCCAGGCCCACTGAAAGCATTTCTTGTCTGGGATTACCTATTTTCTGCTAAATTGCATTTCTAGAAATGTCTGAACTTATTTGCATTCAAACATGAAAACAAAAGAAAGTCAATGCATTTTTATTCTTGAAACAGTCAAATAGTGCTGTACATTTGAAGACATCAATGGTCTGTAATTAAACACCATTTGGAAGATGCCTCCTAAATAAGGATTTCAATGCCAGCTTAGCCAATAAATCACCTTCCATGTCAAAAGCCTCCTTGGACCTAAGTGATTGTTGGCATCAAACACATTCTGTCTCTTCTTCCTGCGTGCTTAAGTGTGGTGAAGATCTTTCACAAAGGACTTCCCATAGCATTACTTGAGAAGAATAGAAGGAGTTTGGCTAATCAGGGTGGTGATGTGAATTCAAGACAGGTGTACGTAGTTATTTGGTGATATGATTCATAACAACCAAGAAGTGACAGGTTTTTTTCTGCTAGATCTAATTGGTGTAGATGTCACATGCAAAAGTAGAAGTTTAAAAGCAAGTCATTCCTACCATACTGAATTTAGTCATGCTTTCTGGCCCTTCTTGTCTGAGCAAGATTGTTTTTCTGGGTTTAAATACTGTATGGCAGACAAACATATCCTTTATGAGGAAAGGCTGAGAGACCTGGGGTGGTGGTGCCCAGCAATAGGACAAGGGGCAACAAGCACAAATTGGAACCCAAGAGGTACATACCACTGGAACAGGAGGAAAAACTTCTTTCCTGTGAGGCTGCCAGAGACTGCCCCAGGCTGCCCAGATTGGTTGTGGAGTCTCCTTCTCTGGAGAGATTCCAGACCCACCTGGACTATATGAACTTGGGCACCCTGTCCTGGGTGACCCTACTGGAGCCAGAGGGGTTAGACAAGGAGGTCTCCAGAGGTCCCTTCCAACCCCTACCATGCTGTGATTCTGTGACAGAATAACCATCTCTCAGTGACAGCTATCCCCATCTGTGAATGTGCTTACGTTCTAAACATCTGTAAGCAGAGATCTCTGGGAAAGAATCATCTTAACAACAAAAGGCAAGTTCCTTCCAGTCCTCCTTTAGAGTTTCCATTCAGAGATGTAAGGAAAAAAAAAAAATCTTTATGAGAATATATGATGGAAAAAACCTCAAGGACACTGTTTTCTGCTGTGTTTCCCCACTAGCACAAGAGCTGGGAAAAATACTTTTAATGTGTATAGTCATGGTAGGATGGTAATCAAGCTGGAAGTGAAACTGCAGTGGGAAAATAGAACATCTATACATTTTCTGTGCTCTGTCAGAAAACAGACAAATAGAAGGTGAGGCTGTTCTTGTTGTTGCAAAGCAAGACACCTTGCTCAGTTCCACCTTCATCTAACAGTTGGTAGCATATTGTGGCAATGTCCTAATGGCCAGTAGGCCTGTAAATCAGCCTCTGGCCAAATCTCAGTGCCTTTCAGAAGCCAACTCAACTCTTGCTGACTTTGGAGCAGGAGTGGGTCAAGGTTTCAGTTGCCCCCAAGTTGGGCTGGATTTTGAGCTGGTTAACCTGAAGGTGAACTTATTCCTGAAATCTCTTCCAGGAGTCATTTATTTCCTCTCCTCTACAAACAACCCCAAGCCTGAGCTGCAGCAAGAGCCACTGATGTAGAAAGTTCACCATCTAAAAATAGCTTATGGTGTAGAGATAAATTGTTTCCTGATTAACACTTCATTTAAATAATTTGGTGCTATTAAATTTACTTACAGTAGTGACTGTACAGTAAGTGAAGTATCCCAAAATGAGTTAGCTCCATAGCCATCGTTAAGTACACTAAAGGTTGTTATCTGCTAACTGCGTGTGACACTTCAGACATGCTATAAGAACAGCATCTTCACATTTTTATAAATGTGAGTTTTCTATCTGCTATTAATTGTGATCATCTAACAAATCAATACAGTGGGCATTAAGGAATCTTACTTTACACTGAAGTGCTTGGAATCGGGCTGAGTTGGAATGGACTGCCTTCCAGATTTTTCTTTTCAAAAGGTAGAGAATTGGTGTTTCGGTTAGATCAGTGTTACCTTCAAAGTAAGATTTCTAGTATGGTGTCTTTAGATTCTGGTACATGTCTAATAATTCTGTTCTTTAACCACTGCATTTTTTTATTTTATTTTTTTTTTACCTTTTAAGCCTCACTTACATCTGCAGCCCTACCTGTCATGTTGGGCAGCCATGTTCCACAACACCTGATGGGTGATGGTTTTAAACTAAAAGAGGGGAGATTTAGACTAGACAGAGGGAAGAATTTTTTTATACTGAGGGTGATTAGATGCTGGCCCAGGTTGCCCAGGAAGCTGTGGATGCCCACTTCCGAGGAAATGTTCAAAGCCAGGTTGGATGGGGCTTTGAGCAACCTGATGTAGTGGGAAGTGTCCCTGTCTGTGGCACAGGGGTTGCAGCTAGATCACCTTGAAAGATCCCTTCCAACTCAAACCATTCTGTGATTCTATCACTTTTGTAGATTACTTAATAATCTTTCTTCAGTTGGAGGATACTGTGAGGATTCAGATGCTGTGATCAGTAAAAGTGCATAGGCAGTTGCTACAAAGCCTGTAGATCCTGTGTGCCTTTGCAAATAAATGCAGAACTGCATCCTAAATTCTGGAATCTGCTCTGAACTCCTTACTTGAAGTCCTTACTTGGAAGTGACTGATGTTGGGTACTCAAACAGTGTGGGACTTGCCAGTGCCAGATCTTACCTGGTGGAGTTCCCACAAAGCCAGAGGTTGGTAGTTAGTTGCTGCTAATTTTGTAATCTAATGTGGTACATGAGATGACTTAACTTGAAACATTTTCTGCACTTCAGCTTGAGTGTGAGTTTTATGGTTTTGCAACAGATTGCAAATGCAAGTTTGTGATTTACTTTTGTCATTAATCACCCGAGTCAATTTTCCATTTGATTGGGTTTGCTGTTAGTTCAGTGATATATAGTTGTAGTGAATGAAAGGAGAAGTTGTCAGTTTGCTCATTTCAGAGAAAAAAAAAAAAACAAACAAACCAAATTGTAAGTGCATTGGAGATTTCCTTTTTATCCCACTAGAGGGGGATCCCTCAAGGTCATCTTCTCCAGTTCCACTGGGCTAGGATTTGCCCTTTCCAGAGCTAGAGAGAAGTAAACTTTCACTGTTAGTATCCTATATTCCTTAATATTGGGGAAAAAGGGAACAGGGCAAATATTAGTGTTAATGAAATAACTATTTGATCAAAACACACATTTGTTAAGTATTGGGGGGGAATAATTGCTTAGATTTTCTCTTGAGAGATAAAAGGAAACAACAAATGGTATTAAAGATTCTTTCTTGAGGTGGGCAAATGGTGCCCATCTTTAATGATGATTCAGTAGCTGAAGGGTAGAAATGTGTCGTGAAGCTTCAGGCTTCTGACTGTAGCTGCTGGATAAGATGCAGTTGGTGCTGCTCAGCCTTCGCCTGTTTCACTCTGGTTGATTTTCATGCCTCTGTTGCGCCGTATCCCGAATAAAACCACAGATCTGTCTTGTCTGCCCGATGCAATCTCGACGAGTTCCTGACAGTTACGCGTTGTAATGCTAACCGGTTGGATGTTAAGACCTTTGCAGAATTGCTTGTTCTTTTCTTCCCCCAGTGATTTTAAAATATTAAAGCCATCAGGAGGGTTGAAGCTGATTTACCAAAAGGGAAAAAAAATTCACAAATGTGTTTTGAGTATTGAACTGCCGTTGACATCTAAAGTCCCAACCATGCTGTTTTCCTCCACACTCCAGCAATCAGGACATCCAGCAAACCCATAAAAAACCAAACTAATAGCATGAATATTCAGTGACCTAGAATACTAATTATTGTCATGAATATTAATGTGATCGGACTTGCTTTTTCCTCTTCTCTTTCTCTCTGGCTCTTTTTTTTTTTTTTCCCTTTTTTTTTTCCACTCAGCCAGCTCTAAAGATGGACCATAATGAGAGCATTTAAGAGAGAGAGCGCTCTCCGCCGTGACAGGGACCGGGGTAATAAGGAGAGCTTGATTAACGTGGTGCACTTGGGGGAGAGATGAGAAGATTCACGTGGGCCTGTTGTGGGGGAGGCAATGAGGCACCGGCGGCTGTGTTGCTGCTCCCTCAGATTAATGAGGCCTAAGAGTGCATTAGGAACAGTGACAAAGGTTTGATCTAATGGGCTCAGTCATTTTTCCTTTGAGTGACAGACGCACAGAAGTAATTGGCTGTGCAGAATGGCAGCTCATTGGCAGTACTTAAGGATACATTATCCCCGTTGTGTGGCCCGCAGAGGCTGTTTATCAAAACTGCTCACACTGCAGACATGCATTCACTTAGCTGCTGTTACAGTGGCAATAGCCATAAAAAAAAAAAAAAAGTCTCATCTCACATTCATATCTATTGTCTCTTTTTTTTGAAAATAAAGTTTCTTTGTTCCATTTCCTTAAGTCTGGAGGATATTTGAATACTGGCGGTTGTCCCTCCCTGTACTGAAGATGCTTCAGTTGCAGCTCACAGGGTTTGGGGAGGTTTGTAAGCTCGTGAAAAGCTCCCGAAGTTGGTTGGGTTAATCTTGCCAGCTTTTGATGTAGATCCAGTGTGCAGGTAAGACCTCCCCCTCCCACCCCTTCTCCAATTTCATTAATAACTTCCACAGACAGTCAAAGGGATTAAGAAGCATTTTACATCTATTGCCTCAGGCCTCTACACATGCTTCACTTCACGTGAGAGCAGCATAATATTTCAGAATTATTTGATATTCCACTGGTATTTTTTGCAAAGTTAAATTCATAATTGTTAACAGAATTTGCAACCAAGTAACAGCAATACAAAGCAGAGCCTTTGCTGGTGTAAAATGGTCACCTCCGGGTTTTACAGATGCAGTCCCTTAGTGAGCAGGTAACCTCAATCAGGGCTTGTCCAAAAAGCAAAGCCTACCTTATTTATTACTGTTATTTTATTAGCACTACTGAAAAAAAAAAAATGGTAATATGCCTGTTGGGAAAGGAAAGCACACTTTGATCCCAGCAGAATCAATAGTCTGGGATCTTGAGCGAAAGCCCTTGGTGAAGATCTTGGGTTTAACTTTCCTGTAGAAGAGACGTCTCCTCTGATGACTTCATTTTCCTCCACACTTGCTGTGTTGGTTTGGCAAGCTCTGAGAATAATAGCTTTTCTCGTTAGACTCCCAGCACCATGTCCTTCACTGCCAGGATATTTCTTGGCATTGCCTTGTTTGTTCATTAGGTTTGACCCTTCTCGGTTTGTACACTACTAATCTAGCCCGGTTTGCAGAGGCTGCCCTGCCAGGCTGCAAGATGGAAGGAAGGTCTTCCTCTATTAATAGCTGCTTATCCTCAGGAAATTTGTTCAGTAAGTAAATGCTTCTGAAAAAAAAAAAAAATCTTAAAAATAAGTAAAACCCACAAGCCTTTGTCTGCTACAGTACTGAAAATTATTGTTAGTGTATTGAAGTTGAGTTTCAGTACTGGAACCTGTTCCTCCTTCCATGTACAAGTAATATCAAGTTATTCTATATTCTAGGTCCTTAAGAAACCCAAGGCAGAAGTGGTGTGCTGTTTGCACACTGCTGTCAGATCAAAACAGAACCCAGAACAATTCTGTAGTGTTTTTTCCCATTAATAACCCCACTCAAGAACATGGTTATGGAAGTTGGAGCTCTCCAGCCCTGGTCCCACAGCTGAACTTCCTGAGAACATGGCCAGACAGTGCTTTGACACCTGAGCACTACCATCTTTTCCAAGGCAGACTTGCTCTGCTCAATTGGAGAGACAAGGACCTGTAAGCAGCAGTTTTCCCAGTGCAGGGCTTGATCTCCAGAGCTGGCAAAGGAAGACAGATTCTGGGATCTGAGGCAGCAAAACTGATGGAGCTCAGAAAAGCTGCCCCCAAATTTTCCTCACCTAAAGCAGTTGTCCCAATGTTTGTACTTATTGGCAAAGCAGAGGGTGGGTGGCACAGCAGAGATGGTCAGCCCCTTCTTAAGAAAGGGTTGTCCACTGGAAAGATCAGTGCACAGCCCTGGGACTGAATTAATGAACATAGTGCAGAGTTGAGCAAAGGGGAAGGGAATGCTTTTTGTCTTGTTGCAGCTAGCAAAGTGGCCTCTTTTCACTTGCCCTCTACACCCTTATGCCTGCAGAAACTTCAGGGGGCAGCATTTGGTGTGGGTTTTGGACATGTAACCCAAAGCCGGTCTAATCTACTTGACGGTGCCTTTTCCTGAATTAGAGGACATTTCAAGAATAGGCAGTATTCCTGCAACATAAATTGACCCAACATGATTTGAAACAATTAACCCTCTGATATCAAGAGTCAGGATTTCCTGACCCACAACTCTAATGTATTTTTCATTAGTTCTAACAGCTGGTGAGCGCAGCCCTCTGGCCTTAGGAGTTTTGTTGGTTTTTTGGGTTGTTTTTTTTTTTTTTTTTTTTGAAGAGAAACTCATCATGAACATGAAGAGTGTAACACAAATAAAAGATGGCCATGGTGAAAGCAGAGTGGTGTAGGCTGTAGTTCATCCGATTCGGTCTTTCTGTGCTGCCACTCTCTGCGGGACTTGTACGCATGGAAAAAAACAGTTCTGCTTCACGACTCTCGCAGTGTCTGCTCATCTCATAAATTCAAGAGTATATTAGTGGTGCTCCTGAATATAACTTCTTATAACGAAGTGATTTGTTTGGGAGAGATCACAAATGTGTCTTCAGTGGGAAATGGAGAGTGCCTCCAAGTATTTGAGTCACTTCTATCTCACTTTCTAGGGTACAGTCGTGAATTACATTAGCATTTGTAATTAGTGGGTGGCATCATTGCTGAAGGCTTAGGTTAAAGTGGCATCTGTTAAAATATCACATTGGTTCACGATGTTATTGTTGTGAAGTTAAAATGAGGCAAAAGAAGAATTGCTACAAAGCTGTCCACCGTGCTGCTTCTACAGGAGCAACATGACAGAAACCCTGACTGGTTTATTTTCAGGTTGGGCAGGTTGCTGCATATGTGTAAGATAGCATCTACATTCATCTTTATTGTATATTTTATTGACATTTTTATAATACATCTTTTAGTAGAATACAGTCTTTTGGGTTCTACTAAAAGATGTGCCCTTAACATCTTTTCTGGTCCTGTGTTTGTCTAAATCTTTGTTATTTTCATCCTATTTCGAAGTACTGTCATCTGAGGTTGCATTCATGATCTGTTGTTTTGTAAACCTGAAACAACTGTGCATGAAGAGCCAGAGGGAGACCCTCTGTGCATGGGAAATTGAGACACTTTCTGCCCCTGACATGTTTGTTTCCATCAGCCTCTTAGTACATACATGCGTACAGGGACGCACACTCCTCTGCGTAATTCCTCTTACACCAAGTCTCTCGTCTTTACTTGCTCTGTGCTCTTGGCAGCAATTTACACTGAATAGGTGGGTATATAAATTGATCTTGGTGGGAGCACGCTCACTTTTCTCAGAGGCTCTTCTGCTGAGCATTGACCAAACCTGGAAATTACCTCAAATCTTAATTTGGATGGGTTTTGTCAAGCTTGATTGTCTGAACGTTTTGTAAGCACGATCATAACAGGGTGTTTTATAATATCAGAAAAGATAGTTTTAATAAAGCTGTCTAGAGCTAGAAAGAGGAACTCTTCCTTTGATGCTCCTTTGGTAGATGAAAACATTTTTGTTCAATAGGAGAGCAGCATCTTTTTTTGCTCATTTGAGACCAGTTCTGGCAACATACTGATATTCATTCAAATATAAATGCCATTTTAACTTTGAAATGCAAATTGTTTAAAGAAAAATAGCATATGGTAGAGGTAAGTACCTTTTCAAATCAGCTCCCACACTTTAGGGATGTGAGTACAGCTAAAATTATTCTTTGGAAAGATTCTGGAGCCTTTGACACATTGAAGCTTGAACTAATCAAGGCTTCCCAGTAAGCATACACACATATCCATATCAAGGCAACAGTGCTGAGAATACATGGATTAGCATAGTAATTTAACTGCCCCCTGCTAATCAACTTCAACAACCAGCTGATGCATATATGATGTATTTGAAGAGGCATTCTCACAACTCCAAGATGGGCCAGGTAGCTGACCACAGGTTTTGTGTTACTGTCAAGATACGTGTCTATCCTTCTACATATAGAAAGATGCACATACATGTGTGTGTAGGGGGGGACACAACAGATGCAGAATGTGTCAAGGCGTTGATTGTAAGATCTTAAAGGCTTTACGTGCCTAACCCAGTATACAGGTTTGCTTCTCAATGGCCTCCTCTTTTTAGCAGTCTCTCACTTGTCTCCTGAAGACTGAAATGATTTTTGCTGTTGAGGCTTTATTCTTGAGCAAAAATAAAAGGACAGTTGCTTTGTGGAGGTGTGGATTGAAGTTTGCCTGTTACAGACAGAAGAAAAAAAAAAAAAAAAAAAAAAGCACCAACAAAACAACATAGGACTGTTTTGTAGAAGCTTTGTGGAGCATACAAAATATGCAAGAGCAGCAGATGACTTCCAGGAGTCCTTGTTTTGGTGTGACAGCATTTGTTACTACAGGGCTAATGGAACACATGTCCTGGGCACACTATGATGAGACTGAGAAGTGGAAAAATAAGCAATTGCCTGGGAAATAATGCTTTTTAAGTAAGGCTGAACAGAGTGGAATTTAACCTTGAGTAAATGTTTTCGCAAGGATTGCAGGTATCAGGATTATCAGACTATGGCAATAGAAGAGATGTACCTGAGTTGGGTTGTGTCACTGATCAGTAAAGCAATGCATGATGGGACTTGGAACCCATTCCTTGCTAGCAGCCTGTATGTTTCAGAAATGTCAACTGAAAGCAAAAATCCTATTTGGTTTGCAGAGTGAGTCACTTCCTCAACAGGTTTCTATCGTAATGTGGGATGGGGAGTTTCAGAAGATGGCATTAAGGTGAAAGTAAAGCTTTTGGTGCTGACATGATGCTGTAGAACTCTTGATGTTATCTTTTTAAGGTTTTCCTTTTGCGTCATGGTTAGAAAGTGACTGGACACTTCTGCTCAAAAACTCTGTAAGCAAGGTGGAAGATGCCAACATACAAATATTGCTGCTCTCTGCAGCTCAGCCACCCGGCATGGAGTAATAGGCATGTGTCCTCCAGGTGAAGATGTCTGCTAATTGTTTCCATTTTCCCACTATAGCTAGGAAACACTCCATCTCAGCTATCACGTACCGGTGTTCTCCTTCACAGTCTTTGTTTCAAAGATGCTCTGGAAGGAATTCATCACATTTAGCTTCCCATTTTACCAGGCACAGTGTGAAAGATGGCTGCAGGCTAAAAGTGTGCTTTTGTGGCATTGCTCTTGAGTCTGGTAGGGTAGGTACTTGTGGAAAAAAACCTTTTTTTCCAAAGTTATTTGCCAGTAATAATCAAAAGATGCCCAATAAGGTGCTACAGCAAAGAAAACCGAAGACCTTTGATGGTCCTGGCAGTTCTTTGCTCTCTTCCCATTTCTCAATGATCCTTTTGAAGTGGGAGACTCAGAACTGAGGACAGTGTTTCAGATGCCCATCATAGTATCCCCAGTTTGTGGTTTGTGTTGAGCACAGTGTTGACACACATTCTAGCATCCATTGTTAACTCTGGAGTCCTTCACAGCAGTGCTGCTACTTAACCAACTGGTCCCCAGCCTCTGCTCCTACACCACGTTGTTCTGCCTCAGAAACAGAGATTGGGACTTCTTGTTGAACCACATGGTGTTTATGTTGGCCTAAATTTTGAGTTTCTAGAGTCCATTTGGTCTTAAGCTCTGTCATTCATGTCAGCCACACTGTGATACACATCATCAACTTTAGTTGGTGTATCATCAAAATGATTTATTAATGATCATAGTTTTTCTGGATTGTGAAAGCCAGAAGAAAAGGTTATTTCAAAGTGAGCATCGGTGGCATCGCAAGTTCTTTTGGAAGGAAGGAGCTGTTTCTTTTAGGTGACCTCAAAATATATGTACTGTCAGTTACTGTTTCCATTTTCTATTGCAACTTTAGGATACTGAGCTATAATTTGATCCTCTGCTTTGTACCTTCATTTCTGTAAGCCTGGTTTCTTTGCTGAGCATTTCTTAAGAAGGTGCTAAAATACCAGCCTTAGCAAATTGCTCTCAATTGATGGGGTCAGGCACAAAATGTCCTGAAGAGGACCAGTTGTTGGAAGCATAAACTTTTTTTCAACAATTTGGCAAATGATTACGGAATTCTTTTGGACAAAAAGGTTGCCCAGGGAAGGTGATTAGAGAGAAATTAGGCACCGGTAGCTAAAGTACTGCCTTGGGAGGTCCTGATGTGGTTCCAAAATCCACCTTAGACTTTGCATAATTGAATAAATCATTTTTTCCCCATGTATCTCATGTCTACAAAGTCAGGATCGACAAACAGAAGTTCTTGAGACAGAGCCAGGACATTCAAGACTCAGGTGGACAGATACTGTTGTGATGGATCTGTGTTAAGGACTAAAGGTGAGATTTAGTCTTGGGAAAGGGGAGGAGAGAAAGGGACAATTATGCCAACTCTAATAAACACAAAGTAGTTCACTAAGCTCTGCTGTCTTCCCAAAGGCTGCTCTGGGAAAAGACATAATGATAGAACTGGGAGTCAGGAGATCTGGGTTTTATTTTCAAGTCTGCCACAATCTTCCTTTGTGGCCCTGGGTCATTTAACCTCTGAAAAATGGGGGAAATGATAGCAGATAATTAACAACCTCACAGGAGCATTGAAAATTAATTCATTAATTTTTTCTGAACTCATCAGTAGAAGGTGCAATGGAAATTCAAAGTGTTGGGGTATTTTATAAAACCATATCTGTTTCTTTCCCTTTACATGTGATTTTCAAGAGTATTCTTAAATCTGTAGAAGACATGTACCTTTTGAGAGCCTGCCCCAAGGAATGAAACTAGCAGCGTAGAATCTTTGTATCTTTATAATGTGCATGTCCTGTGCTAGGAATGGAGTAAAATGTGCTCGGAAACCAAAGCTGTAGAGCAGACTTTGGCCCATTTCAGCCCGTAACTAAGACCATCAGAAACCTGCATTTCCAAAAAGGTTTTAATTGTTCGACTCTTAAAATTTTTATTCAACCAGACCACACTTCACCTGTTTTACGGTGAGAAGCCTGTCCCCGTTGCTCCCCCTCACACACACCTCCCAGCATTTTATTGTCCCAGACCTCACCAATCACAAAAATACTAAAACTGTTTGTAGTGATCATTGGGTAAGGTTGTTCTTCTTTGGATATCCCCTTTTGCATAGCAGGCCTTCAGTTAGACTTGTGATGGCTGAATTGCCGTGGGATGAGACATGGGAACGATACTTGCAGTCGGTGAAACAAGCCTCTGTTGTGTGCTTTGTGTCGTGATAGAGCTTTAATATTCGGAATCTGAGTTGGTGTTGCTTGGTCTCGCGGTGCTTGTGGTTATTTGCTCCCCATCACTGTGTGCTTGATTTCACTAGGGGGACTTAACATGAAACAGGTTTTCAGTTGTGAAATGTATTTCACTTATGTGAAATACTATCTAGAGGTAGATTTGGCTTAGTTGTCTCATCTCAGTTGCTTGTGTAAACAGTGGTTTTCAGGAATAAACTATTTTCTGTGCAGTTTCTTTTGTACTCTACCTGTAACAAGTGGAGAACCTCTACAAGAACGTGACTTGTAGCAGGGTTGTGGAAGGTTGTGTTTTCCAGAAGATGAATGAGATGAAGTTTTGAAAATTTAGTCTCTTTTTGTCAAAAGTTCATATCTGGTTTTGAGCAGACTCCTGAAATCCCTAAAGCTGGTCACAAGTCTGTTGTCTTCAGAGTTCTAGGGAGGGCTGCGTTGGTTTTTGTGTTGGTGAAGTAATCTCTTTTTCTGCTCTGTTAAGATACACCCGCCCATCTTCATGCAAACACATTTTGTCTTCTCTATTGACACAATTTATTTTCCATTTATGTCTAGGGAACGTGACTACTAGCACATCTGTGTCTCAGATGGCAAGTGGGATCAGTCTAGTCTCCTTCAACAGTCGCCCGGATGGTATGCATCAGCGCTCCTACTCGGTCTCCAGTGCAGATCAGTGGAGTGAGGCAACAGTCATTGCAAACTCTGGCATTAGCAGTGGTAAGAAACCTGGAGCTGGGAGGGGTTATCTGCTGTGGGGTGAAGGGGGAAGTTGGCGGTTTGCTTTTTTAAAAAGAAAAACAACAAAAAAAGAAACAACTGATGTTGGTCACCCAGACGCTCTGTTGGAAGCCAAACTTCTAGAGTCTGAGAGAAAAGGAGAAATGAGATAAAAGATAACAGATCAAGACAGTAGTTTTACAGCTGGAAGAGCTAAGGTAATTACAATACTGCTTAATTTTCACTTCAGTTATGTAATGTAGGTTGTTCACTTGATATTCTCCTTTCCTTACTCTCTGCTAGACATTAGCAGTAAATTGCCCTCCAGATCTTTTCATCAGCATGTCCTTTATTGGCTGTGCTCTTGCTTGAAGGTATACACGCTACTGGCAGAGTTATAGTGTTTTCACAGGGGAGTGTTTAACGGCACTGAAAGGAGCAAACACTATTCAGATGGTGTTTTGCAATGGTTCGATCGGAACAGAGAGGCAGGGGCTGTTGTCTTTAAAGGTTATGTGTGATATTTGGTAATGAAGTGGGCTATTGGGCCTCAGCAGAGCACCAGGGAAGGACAGAGATACAATGATCTTCACCTATAGCCGCCCTGCTGCCTGTGCAAATGAGGGGCCATCCTTGGAGCAGCCCACCATGGTGGGTGAACTGGGAATTGGACATTCCTGTCATGGTATGCTGTGGATCATACTGGTGAACACACATTGTCCGGGAGTGTGGGATTTAATAGATGGTTGGAGAAACCATAGAAAATTCATGGAACAGGGAGGGAAAAGGAGATGAGTGTGTGAAAGAAGAAATGGAGACTATGGATAATGGGGGAGGGAGGGGAAGTGGGGATTGTAAATAGAACAGGACCTTACTGTGTCTTCTGATACTGTTATCAGGGAAGCAGACCTGTGTCAAAGTTAAACCATCTTTTAGCATTTTTCCAT
>JANHGN010017951.1:0-12222 GCA_024605025.1 Megaceryle maxima
GGTGGGATATTGGAATAGGCTGCCCAGGGAGGTGGTTGAATCGCCATCCCTGGATGTGTTTAAGAATCGCTTGGATGCAGTGTTGGGGGATATGGTCTAGGGGTGAACTTGTGGCGTAGGGTGAATGGTTGGACACAATGATCCCATGGGTCTTTTCCAACCTAGACGATTCTATGATTCTGTGATTCTGTGAAGGGGACCCTGCACCCTGCCCCGTCAGACCAGAGGCAGAAGCCTAAATTAAAAGACTGAATGGAGGCAAGTTCATTGTTGTGGCAATAGATGAACTCCCTCCTTGCCCACCTCACCCCCCAGTGCCACTGAAGAATATATATGAGGTCCTGGTCGAGAAAGAGCAGCCAAACGAGGATAGAGTTGATGGGCAAACTTCACCAGAGATTTATCTACCATCAGAAAAGCCTGCTGCTTGCATCATGACCACATACACAAGAAAAAAAAAAAAAAAAAAAGAAGGGTTATAGTTGTAGGTGACTCCCTTCTGAGGGGAAGAGAGGCTCCAATATGCTGGGCAGACCCTTCTCACAGGGAAGTCTGCTGTATCCCTGGAGCCTGGGTTAAAGATTATTATCCAGTGCTGGTCTTCCACATAGGTAGTGATCATGCTGAGACTATTAATATAAGAATGATCAAAAGAGACTTCAGAGCCTTGGGACAACTGTTGAGGGATTCTGGGGCACAAATTATCTTTTCCTCTATTCTTCCAGTGGCAGGAAGTGACACTGGATCGAAAAGGCAAACACATGCTATTAATACATGGCTCTGTAGCTGGTGTCACCATAATAATTTTTTGTTTTTTGATAACAGGATAACCTATACAGCACCAGGTCTGCTGACACCTAAAGGGCAAGAAGAAAGATTGCAACCCTGGACTTCAGGAGGGCTGTGTCCTCTTCAAAGACCTACTTGGGCTAAGACTCTAGAAGGCAAGGGTGACCAAGAGGTTGATATTCAAACGTCACTTCCTCCAAGCTCAAAACAGGCACATTCTTCTGGGTAAAAAGTCAAATAGAGGAGACAAGAGAGCATGGATGAGCAAAAAGCTGCTGAAAAATCTCAGGTGGAAGAATGAAGTTCACAGCTTGTAGAAAAAGGGACTTACCTCTCGGCAGAATTATAGGAATGCTGTCAGGGTTTGAAGGGATGCAACAACAAAAGGCCAAAGCCCTCTTGGAATTAACTCTAGCCAAGGAAGTAAAGGAGAACAAGAACCGCTTCTTCAAATATGGAAAAAGTGGGCCCATTGCGGAATGAGGTGGGAGCCCTGGTGACAGAGGATAGAAAAGGTGGAGTTACTGAATGCCTTCTTTGCTTCTGTCTTCAATGCTAAGACCAGCCCTCAGGAATCCCTGACCCTGGAAGGAAGAATAAGAGTGAAAGCCTGGAAGGAGGAAGACTCTCCACTTATTGATGAGGACTGGCTTAGAAATCATTTTACTCAACTGAACAGACACAAATCCATGGGCCCCAATGGGATGCACCCACAAGTGCTGAGGGAGCTGGCTGATCTTGTTGCTCTACCACTCTCCATCATTTTTGAAAGATCCTGGAGAACAGGTGAGGTGCCTAAGGACTGAAGGAAAGCCAATGTCACTCTAGTCCTCAAAAAGGGCAAGAAGGAAGACCCTGGATATTACAGACCCATCGGACTCACCTCCATCCCTGGAAAGGTAACGGAGCATTGCATTCTGGAGGTCATACCTCAGCACATGGAAGAAAAGAAGGTTATCAAGAGTAGCCAGCATGGATTTACTAAAGGTAAGTGAGGTCTGACTGATCTGATAGCTTTCTGTGATGGTGTAACTGAATGGGTAGATGCAGGGAGAGCAGTGGATGCTGTCTACCTTGACTTCAGCAAGGCTTTTGTCACTGTCTCCCATAACATCTTTGTGGGTAACGTCAGGCAGTGTGGGTTAGAAGAGCAGAAAATGAGATGGGTTGAGAACTGGCTGAACAATAGAGTTCAGCAGGTCATGATCAGTGGTGCAGAGTTCAGCTATCGACCTGTAAGTGGTGGTTTTCCCCAGGGGTCAGTTCTGGGTCCAGCCTTATTCAACATCTTCATCAATGACTTGGATAAAGGGATAGAGTGTACCCTTGTCAAGTTTGCTGATGATACTGAATGGAGAGGAGTGACTGATACACCAGAGGGCTGTGCTGCCATCCAGTAAGGTCTGGACAGGCTGGAGAGCTGGGCAAAGGCAAAAATAATGAAGTTAAACAAGGATAATGTAGATTCTTACACCTGGGGAGCACCATGAAATGGCACAGGCTAGATGTAGACCTGCTGGAAAGCAGCTCCATGGAGAAGGACCTTGATGTCCTGGTGGACAAGAAGTTATCCATGGAACAGTAATGTGCCACTGTGACCAGGAAGGCCAATGGTATCCTGGGCTGCATAACGAAGAGTGTGTCCAGCAGGTCAAGGGAGGTTCTCCTCCCCCTCTACTCTGCACTAGTGAGACCAGATCCGGAGTATTGTGTCCAATTCTGGTCTCCCCATGTCAAAAGGGACAGGGAAATACTATAGAGAGTCCCACAGGGACTACGAGGATGATGGAGGAACTGGAATGAGGAAAGGCTGAGAGCCCTGGGGCTGTTTACCTAGAGAAGAGAAGACTGAGAGGGGATCTTATGAATGTTTACAAATATCTGAGGGTGGGGTCAAGTAGAAGGGGCCAGTCTCATTTCATTTTTGCCCTGTGATAGGACAAGAGGTAATGGTAGCAAGGGGAAACACAGGAAGTTCCACCTCAACATGACAAAAAAGCTTCTTTGCTGTGAGAGTGACAGAGCCCTGGAACAGGCTGCACAGAGAGGTTGTTGAATCTATTCTTGAGACATTCAAGACCTGCCTGGATCTGTTCCTGTGTGGCCTGCCCTGGGTGATCCTTCTCTGGCAGTGGGGTTGGACTCAATGATATCCAGAGGTTCTTTCCAACCCCTACCATTCTATGATTCTATGAAAGTCTGAGGGACTTGGATCTTTTTAGCCTGGAGGAGACTGAGAGGGGATCTTATCAATGCTTATCAGCACTTAAAGGATTGGTGTCTGGAGGGTGGGACAAGTCTTATTTCAGTTGTGCCCAGGGCATGAGGTAATGGGCACAAACTTATCCATAGGAAGTTCCATCGAAACATAAGGAGAAACTTCTTTACTTTGACAGTGATGGAGCCTGGAACAGGCTGCCTGGAGAGATGATGGAGTCTCCTTCTCTGGGACTTTCAAATCCCACCTGGATCTGTTCCTGTGTGGCCTGCCCTGGGTGATCCTTCTCTGGCAGTGGGGTTGGACTTGATGATCTCCAGAGGTCCCTTCCAACCTCTACCAGTCTGTGATTCTCTGTTTCTGTAATCACAGCAGTTGGCCCAGAGCAGTGACAGTATACACAGCACACAGCAAGTGGCATGGCATCAGCAGGATCAAACAGGCAAACAATAAGGAGTGGGTAAGTGGGAATGCAGCCCTGAATCACAAGAGAGCTGGATAATAACACATCACCATTGAAGTAAATCAGGTATGTGAAGGGGAAGCTCAGTTTATTCAAGTGTGAATAGGATAAAATATCATGTTGCTGTTCCACATCTAAGTCTGATGCACAGACTGTGAATGTTTCTTTGGTTGTCATGCATGCCTGTCAGATTCTGAGTGTTTTATTCTCATTGCTGTAGGTGCAATGGCCTACTTGGAATGAACAGGCACTGGCTTATGCAATAATCTTCATTCTGGTACTGTGTGAACTGCCTACCCTTCCAGTGGGCACTGGGGTCCCTGTGCCATCAGCCTATCAATCACATCAGGTTAAAGTTCCATCCTTTGAGCATGTGAAGTCTTCCAAAGGGGTAAAAACTGCTGTAGCTGGAGATGTCAGTGATTGCAGCTGAAAACATGAAAACTGAAAGGCAGTGAGACTTTTTCCTGCTTAGCCTGTGTAAAATTATGACTGCCCCCCTGAACAGGAAACAGGGACTGCTTACATTTATCTTCCTACTGTGACTAAATGGAAGGAGAAGCAGTAAAAATTGTCCTGGCCTGGATTTTCTTGGTGATCACAGGAAGAGTTATCTTCATTGTGTTTTTTCTAGGCACATCCTCATTTGATCCTGTAAATTTTGCTCAGGAGGATTTAAGGTCTTCATCAGTTTGTCCACAATTCCTCTGTGTCTGGTAGCCCTAACAAGTCAATCAGATTGTGTCCAGACTAATAATGCTTGAGGTTTCCAAATATCTAAACAAGTCAGAACTGCATGTCTGTTCTGTGGCATGCACCTGCAATGGACACATAACTTCTGGCAATCACCACTGTGGTAACTAAGATGCAGAAGGTGTCAGATTTGCTTCACTGTTTGGTTCTCAGTGAAGACAACTGTACAGGGCACACTCTGTAGGTCTGGTACTTCTGAAGGACAGCAGTTCATGGGCACTGCACAACACATGAGAATTTCTGGGGGAGCAGCATAAGAACTCTATTTGCAGAGCTTTTTATCTTCTGATAAAAGGGTAAATGGTCCACACCATTCATAGTCCAGTTTTGCTTCAAGACATGGGCAGTTTCATACACAAGGGAATTGCATTAATAGCTGAGTTATCTTAGCAGTAATTCAGAGATATTAGAGATGATAAAGACCTATTTGTACATTTTGGCCTGCCTCCCTATAAAGGCAGAGTTAAACCCATTGTACAACCGCTTCAGTTCTGTCTATCCAGCTTTATTTGTCTCAGCTGATAGGACTTCCATTATTCCTGGGGGAGTGCTCCATGGTGTGATGAATTCCACTTGATTTTATCCAGACAGTTGGATTAGATTTTCTTTCCTTAATTTCCATCTCATTACTTTTGGCTATTCTCCTTTATGCTACCTGAGATACCTCTTTTCTCTGCTTAGTTTTCATATCCTTCAGCTGTTTGTTAATGGTTATCTTGATGCCTTTTAAGCATTCCATAGCCAAGCCATGTTTATTTAGATCTTTTCATCTTTCTTTCTAAGTCACTGCCTCCAGCCCACTTTAATCATATCAGTGGCTTTGCACTGACCTCTCTTCAATTTACAACTCTTCTCAATAATGAGAGTCTCAGGGCTAAACACAATTTTCTGAGAACAGCCACACACTGTAGAGAAATTATTTAACCTGTGATTTCAAGTGTGATGTGTGTGCAGCTGCAGACGATACTTTTCCCCTGCAGTTTTGCATTGAAAGGTCTGTTTACTGTCAAGATTACCTAATTTGCTATGATATTTCTGTTGTTTGTTTGTTTGTTTGTTGTTGTTGTTTTGTGGTTGGTTTTGGTTGTTGTTGTTTTTCCTGACATCCATACAAATTATGAATGGGGAAAAAATTATTCAGAGGAATGTGGAGATCAAGGACACATGAAGCTCTTAACCAAATAGTATGGAAACATGTGAAGGGTTTTCATATTTTTATTCAAAAGGTCAAAAATATACGCAGTTACTATCTTTAAGCATCAGACTCCATGGATAGGAGAGATGAGCATGCATAATATCTGTATTCCTGGGAGTTCTTGATTTTAAGAAATTTCATTGAAACTGGTGATCTGGATGAAAATCCCTGTTTGTGCCAGAGAAGAAAGAAGAAATCAGTGCCACCTGATCAGCTTCATCCCTTTCCTATTTCCCAGTCCAAAACACTGTTCTTGAAGTTGCCTTATGAAATTCCTTCAGAGTGAAAATCAGCAGCTTTTGTTTAATGTGACAGAGGAAAGAAAGCCAGCAGAGGGTAGCAAAACAGTAAAATGGGCAAGATGGGAGCCACAGAAGCTTCATTTTAAGATTGTTTTTATTAAGGGCAGATATGGATCTTGAACTCAAAGGAGTTTTGTTAAATAGGAAAATGTTTGCTGCAGGTGAGAACATTAGTGATGCACAGTTTTTTATTTAGAAAGACATCGACTCTGTCAGAGGAGTGAACGAAGATATAGAAATCTGACTTGTCTCTTCATGAGTGTTTTGCTATCATTGTGAGTTCAACATTTCTAATATTTCTGTCTTTCCTCATAGTGTTTTTTTGTTGTCTAGATTCTCCCAAGTTCTTGGATAAGCTATGTGGGATTTGTAATAGGAAAAAATCTGACTGGCAAAAGTGGGTAAGTGGAGAACAAATCATCCTCTGCAAACTTTAGGCAGGATTGTATTGAAGAAATGTTGTACTCCTTTAGGATTCAAGTTAAAAACCACATTCACTGCTAATATGGTTTAGCAGCATGCCTTATAGTTTTAATCCAATTCTTCTGTATCGGCTACTTCAATGATCACAGTGTATAACTTGTCACAAAAAGTACATGTTCTCTTGAACATGAAATAATCCTGTAAAATGATTATAAAATGTAGGCATATAAATTATGGTTGGGCTTATAAAGGAATAAAATATATGCCTCAATTTTCTTTTTTTTTTTTTTTTCCTTTTGCTTTGTTTAGACAAATGACTGTTAGTGGCTCATACAAAATGTGGTTCTGAGTATACAGTTACACATGTGAGTATTCCTCGCTCGAGTCCTTCAGACACATGGGTAAAGTCCTTCAGGAAGTCTCAGTGGGCTTACTGACTTTTTCCCAAGTTCAGTTATGGAATTAGTATTTGGTCCAGGTTTGCTGAATATTCATCCTATGTTGGTGCTGGAGTACATTCAAAGAAGGACAATGAATTTGGTGAAGGGTCTAGAGAACAGGTGCTATGTGGAGCAGGTGAGGGACCTGGGGTTTTCAGTGTGAAGAAAAGGAGGCTCAGGGGAGACCTTGTCACTCTTGACAATTCCCTGAAAAGATGTTGGAGCCAAGTGAGGGTCAATTTCTCTTGCCAGGTAACAAGTGATAGGATGAGAGGAAATGGCCTCAAGTTGTGATAGGGCAGGTTTAGGTTGGATATTAGGGAAAATATTTCACTGAAAGGGTTGTCAAACCCTGGAGCGGGCTGCCCAGGGCAGTGGTAGAGTCATCTTCCCTGGAGGGATTTAGAAGATGTGTAGATGTGTGCTGCAGGACATGGTTTAGCGGTGAACTTCACAGTTCTGGGTTAACAGTTGGACTTGATGATCTTAAAGATCTTTCCAAGCCTAAACAATTCTATGATTGTGTGTTTTTCTTAATTTTGGTTCATCCTTCAGTGGAAATCATGATAACCTAAATGGTAAAAACACAGGAATCACTCCAGATTTATTTGGTGTAAAAAGGATATGACTGAAAGGAAAAGGGAGATTGGATGTTTACTAGGTGAGTACTAGCAACACAGGCTATCCTTTGATCTAGTTTCCATCTCTATTTGTAACAAAATGGAACAACTGGGTATGACAAAAAGGCCTTCAGAAATTGCATGTAAACTTGAGCATTATAAATAGAAATAGTAACTCACATTTTTTTGGTTCTCACCTCTGTTTGACTAATGATTCATATGAATAATCAGTATTCAGTCTAGTGGTTTTTCTATGGCTCAGTTTTTAGACTAAAATAGTATATCCTTTCTCTGTTTAAATAAATGTATGTTTATCCATGATGACTTAGCCATGAGCTGAACTCTAATGTGGAAAATACTATCGTATAACATTAAGTTCTACTTTGAGTAAGCCTGGCTTTTCAGAGGAAGTCTTAATTTTGTGTATGATTCCACTGCAATTAATGAAATTTCTGGCTCTAACCAGGATATAAATGGATGTCTGATTGCTTATATATCAAGAGAGGTTATTTCTAATTTAAAATACAGAACCTAATCATGGCATTTCCTTCATTATTTCCTTCATTTTGGTAGCCTTAGCTCTTACATTTTGTCATTCATCATTGTCTTTCAAGTTACAGAGAGAAGAAGAGGTGGTGATTATTTTATGTTTTCTTAATGAATTTTGATAGGTAGGAAAATAAAATGGTTAGCCACATCAGTGTATATAAGAGTAGAATGATATTTTCAAGCTCTGCTAGTTGAAAGGGAAAAAAATAATAAAAGAAAATAAATTGCTCAAAATTGCAAATCAATAAAACTTAGTAGAATTGATCTTCAACTGAGAAAAAGCCTCAGTACCTAGGCCTTTGATAGATAAAAAATGAAAGTCTTTTTGCAAAGTTAAAGAGTGAAGGAGTTACTACAAACAATTCAGAAGCCTAGGTAGATAACTTAAGATGGCTGGTAACTTGGTTACAATCTTTGATCTCCTCTGATCTTCACCTGCTGCTCCTTGGGAGACACAGCCTTAGCATTGCTTTAGGGCTATGACCTCTTTTACAGAGGTCTTCATGCTTCTGAAGTTTTATCCCAGTACCTCCTGGAAGTCCTTTAAAGGTAGCTGAATAGCGTGCAGTTCTCACAGACACTCTTAAGTGCTTCTTATTAATGTTTTTAGGAATCCAAACAATTACAGACAACGGTCCTCCAGAAATTACTGAGGTCAGTACAAAATCCTGAGGGCTTTTGATAAAGCCTATATTATGTAAATATAGCTACAGACTGTTTTCCATACATAAAGTTAATCTTCATTTAGCAGGTATTGTGAAACATTTCCTTATGTAGTATTTTCCCTTTTCCTCTTCTGGTCTAATCCTAGAGTAGCCAAGTGTCATCTTTGGTTGTAGGTGTACAACAGAATATCCACTCTGGTTACAAGGTCACTGTTTTTTCCTGCCAGCTGTGAATAGTGTGAAAGCATCAGTTCAGTACTGTAGGGTGAAATAGATACAGCAGCATCCCAGCTTTTTGTTGGTACTTTATCTCAGCTGACCTGGAAAGGAGTGACATGGAAACCCATGGTATCCAATCCACTACCAGCGGTGCAGAATGCCTACTCAAGACAAATACACGCAGATTTCCTTTCAGAGAGTGTCAGAACAAAAAGTGCCAGAAGTAAAGACAGTTAACGATTGTTTCAGGCACAATCATATTAGCTTTTCAGATGTAGACATCCTGACAAAATCATTGGGATATCCACACAAGAGCAAGAATAAACGTGTTACCACAGAGACTGATTTGGCTACTTGTGCTTATGAGACACTAATGAAAGAGGATTGAGATCTAGCCTTCCAAGCACAAACCTTCCTGTGAATTCTGTAGGTCTTTTCTAATTAAAAGAACAGCAAGACACGGTTGTGATCCTTACAATCAACTGCTTGAACTGATGCTATCATAGTCAGGTACTAAATAGGATTGTTAAGAATAAAATCTGAGTCTTCTGCCATCTTGTTACAAGTTAATGTCTGCATGTCTCAAAAACCACACACTGAACTGACAGGATTAATTTGTGCACAGATAATAATGAACTGATGTAATTCTGTGGCATTTTACTGAATTTACAGGAGCACTGTGGGCAACTAAATAAAATTCAACCTGCTATTTTAGTGAACATACAAATTATGCATCAGAACAAGTCCTTCTTACTCATGCTTAGCAATAACTCTTTCTGTAAATAAAGCACCTTATTTCCTAGTTCAAAAATCTTTTAGTATCTGCTGCTGCTTCACCGAAGTTAAACTTTCTACTGAAACTAAAAGAACTCTTTAAGCATTTAATGTTTCATTATTCTTAGTGCTTTCCATATACCATCCAATGCAGTTGTTTTGCCTTCTTTCTACAACTCTGCTTCTTTTCCAACTTTTTCTCAGTGTAACTTTATATATTCCTAAATGTCAGCAACGTGTGACTTGTCACTGTCATTGTTTTGTTCTTCTCTCTTTCAAGAACTGACATGTCTGATCGTAGTTTAGCAGCTTATTAATCACAGCAATAATTATCTTAGCAAAGAAAGTTCACAATATGAAAAATGACTGGTAAAGATGAAAAGGCATATGGGTATTCACTGAAATTCTTGTTTTATATATTTTCCTTCACCATTATAATTAAAAATACCATGTAGAAACCCCCAGTTATTTGTAGGAGAGGTGCAAAGCATGGCAGTTGCACTTCAGTAACTATTTTCAGCTGTCAAGAGCAAATACTAAAATTTCCTAACTCTAGCAGTGTTTGAATGCTGAACTTATCAAAAATGAGCTTCATATAGTAAAGCTATCACAGTTGTCTTACTGTTGGTTCCTCCATCAGAAATACCAGTTACACTGCAATATCTTTGAGTCTTTGACATCTTTGAGCAATTGCTTAGCACTTGCAGTATGAGAAGTAATGAGTGGAACATATCTTGCCCCACCTTGCATCACTGTCTGAGGGCTCATTTGAGCAACTCATTTGAGCAACTCATTTGGACACACAGAGGGCATGTAGGATGCCTGAGGAGCACTCCCTTTGCATCAAGGGCAGAACAACTCCCATGGAGAGGCAGGGAAAGAATAAAAGTGTGGGGAGGGGCCAGGCAATTTACCAGCAGCTTAAATTCTCTGTGCTCCACTCTTGGCCAGGGGTGGGAACAGCAACCTTCCTGTAGATGAGTGTTAGCAGTGTCTGGGAGGCAGTTCTTTGGATGCTCCACCAGACTCTCCATGTGGCACTTGGAGAAAACTTATTGCAGCCTTGATTTACTGCTTCCCTGGAGCTTTTATTCCTAATTTCTTGTTGCAGGATAATAAATCTGCATTGTACTATATAGTATCTGGAACAGATTAGTCAATTACTGGTGCCAGTACATTTTTAAACGTGGAGAAAATAAAATCAAAGTGCTAAAGGTAATGTTCCCACAAAAATTGGGGAGGCAAGGAACAATTACATGCTGAATTCAAGTGACATTTCATGTGCTATTACTAGAGGAAGCGCAAATTCATTACGAGTTCTTGAACACGTTCCTTCTTTATCTGCTCATTTCCTGTAATCTCTTTTTCCTGTACATGTGTACTCTCTCACATACACTGTTTTTACAGAAAATTTTCAGAAAGCCCAAATACGAAACTTGAGTCATCCTTCAGTTTGGGCTGAATTTGAACTTTTTACCTAGTGGTCAAAAAACTGACTGAATATACTGTTCCCTTGTTTTAGTCCATCAGGTTCCACAAAGGGACCATTTTTGTTATACATGTATGAGCACACTGCGGTGGGATTAATCATAAACCTGGGCCTGTGAGTGTCTGTGCGTGTGAATGATGCTTTCTGTGAGTTGAGTTGTGACCAAGAACAAAGTAAGGCCTAAGCCTCAGAAAGCAGCCTCTGTGCTCTCTTTTAAATGCACTAATTCATCTTTTGGCAAAAGGGGCTAGAACATACCAGGCAGGTCCCCTGAGGACGACGTGCTGTTTGTATCATGACAAATGCACAAGGCGAAGTCTTATATCAGATGTGCTGTGCACTCTATTGACAAGTTTGGAAAATTATGACACTTTTCAGACTTCTCCTGCTTTTCATGTTGCTGAAAAATATTTCATCTTGAAATGTCATGCGGCTGTGTGTATTAATGTGGAGTTTCACATCAAACAGAGGCAGAATAAGGAAAAGGCCAGCAAACTCCCATCCCTTTGCCTGTGTTCAAATCTGAGTGTGAACTGACATTTTAAGAGTAAATGTGACAAAAATGTCATATCTTGACAGTGTTCCTGAGTTTCTAGTCTACAGGGAAAGCTAGAGCTGGCTGTGTTGTGCTAAGGAGGAAAACTTCCTATCCAGTGATTCATGACGTGGCAATCCTGCATGCTTTTAACAACCTGCTCAGACACTGAGTAAACTAAAACACAGCCCCAGGAGGAGTCAACTTGATGGGATGATGTGCTTGATTAGGGCTAAAATATTGTGCTGTTCTGAGTGAAAAACAAAAATAAAAAAGAATTATGGCTAAAATAAGTGTGCCACCAGCCTCTTAGATCTAATGAAAGAGTACTCAATTTCTGTTTTCCTGGAACAAATCAGCAAGCTGTTTAAGCAGTTTTTTGAATAATAAAATTTAGAAAATGTAAGAAGGTAGAACTACCCCAGGAACATCTTTTGACATGTTATTTCTGCAATGTTTTCTGGTGTTCCACAGCCTGATCTTGTTCTTACATGAAACAATTAAGCTAAAAAAATCTAAATCAACTTAGAGTTCAAGAGACCAAGTTACATGAAAAGGAAGTTCGTAGAATCATAGAATCACAGAATGGTTTGGGTTGGAAGGGACCTTTAAGATCATCTAGTGTCAACCCCACCTGCCATGGCAGAGACACCCCCCACTAGACCAGATTGCTCAAGGCCCCATTCAAACTTGTCTTGAACAACTGCAGTGATGGAGCATCCACATCTTCCCTGGGCAACCTGTTCCATTGTTCACCACGTTCAGAGGGAAAGATTGCCTTCTTATTT
>JANHGN010017952.1:0-47150 GCA_024605025.1 Megaceryle maxima
CCTGCCTCTCGTCTGTTTTTTTTTTTTTTTCCTTTTCCCCCCTCTCGCCGGTTGGGGGGGGGGGGGGGGGGGGGGGGTTGCAGTTAGTAAGCAGCCACATGGTGCTCAGCTCCCAGCTGGGTCTAAACCACGACAGGTATTTAAAATACATGTAGATGTGGTGCTTAGGGACATGGTTTAATGGTGACCTAGCAGTGATGGGTTAATGGTTTGACTTGATGATCTTAAAGGTCTATTCTAACCATAATGATTCTACGATTTTGTGATACTATTATTCTAAGATTCTATGTCCTTGTTCTCAGCAATGCACCTGCATATGGACACAAAATCCCTTATCTGGAAAGTCCTCTATGTATACCCTAGTGTAATGAGATGGGATCAGGGGTACCGGGAAAATACACAGCTAAAGGCAGCCTGATTTTAGAGCAGCAGTCTTTAAGTTTAAGGAGCTACCCTGATACACTTACCTCCTTAATTAGGCCTCAGATAAAATTAGTTCAATATTCAAAGGGCCTGAGTACTATCAGTTCCAGGTGAATTCAGTGTTCTTCACAGACTAGGGAAAGTTTTAGAAATTGTTTGGGCAGCAGGTGTAACTAAAAGATACAGCCAGTTTTATTGCAAATTGAAAAGAATTGTATTTGGGAGTCATACTGACACCCAATGGTATGAAATCAAACACTGCGAAATTTACAGCAGTACAAAGCTATGATAAATCTTATAATAAGAACAGTATTTAAAAAACAGTGCAAGATTTCTGTAAATGAATCAAGAACCTACTTCAGGAATAAAACCATATAAAAATGTTTTACACAAATTGAAAGAATTATAATGGATAGAATTTGATGATAAAACTTTAAACGTTAAACATACAATTCCTGCAGCACCTCATATTCAGAAAGTTGATGTCAGGGTATCTCTGACAACCTTAGCAAATTAATTTCAGGACAACCTTGGAATTCTCTTTATGCTGTGGCAAAGAGAAGACTGGCAAACCATTTCATGTGCATCTATGGCAAAGAAGCCAGCAGTGTGCAAATGTGCACAGAAGGAAAAGAGGAGTCCAGAATGGAAAATATTTATGGATGTGAGGTTTCAATTACATCTGTGGGTCTACACACAGATGTAGGGTCTGTTGCTGAAGAATTAGACCACTGTGATCTTAACTTCAGTCCTTCTCATAATGATACAAAATTATTTAATTCCATAAAATCAGATAGCATTAATCAGAAACATGCTGGCATAAATAAGAGGAGAATCCACTTTTGAAAGAGAACATCTTGCTGCCTGTTAGAGAAGCTGTCAAAATGGATAAAAAAACCCTGTTATGTTCACCCAGAGCACATACCTTTAAAAGAATAGCTGTCAGTGATTGATGGAGTTCTAATGAAAGATACAACAATTATAATTCTACTACATAAACATCTCTGTACCCGAAGGTCACTTAGGCGTAAATGTTTTAAGTTGACCCAGGTATTTTATTTCTGCCAAAAATAAAAAATATAGTTAAATATAAAATGTAGGAATCAGATATTTTAGTCTGAATTCACCAAATATCTCCAAGAATAACAGGTGAAATTTGATTATTCCATTGGGGGTGCACCAAATTAAAAAAAAAAAAAAAAAAAAAGAAAAAGAAAAAGAAAAGAAGACAGATTTCTAAAATCATTAAAAAATATTTTATCTAGAAATTCAGTAACTTACCCAGGATGCTATAAACCCAAGTAAAATCTGCTTGCTGTCTAAGGTGTTTTGAATTTATGTCTTTCAAGAGGACTTCCTGAATAGTTTTATGACATAAGCTGGCATGGGACAATTTCAGTACTTCTTGATTTTAAAGCAACCATGTAAATATTCACTGGAGCTTTAACTGAATTTTTTGTTTGGTTGTTTGTTGTTTTTTGTTTGTTTGTTTTTGTTTGGGTACTGAATTAAAATTAATAACTAATTTTTAGCAATTAATTTAGTTTTATTTCCTTTCAGTCTTTGGCTTTAATTTTCACTCCTTACATTCCATGCAATGTGACAAATGAAGAGATGACTGCCTCTGAATATCTTCTCAGTTGATGGCTAAGATACTGGCCTTCAATAGTAGCACTCAGAGACAACATTGACTCTACCTTTTGACCTTCAAGGGAATTGGTGAAGCATTTCTTACAGTATAACTTGTTATCCATTTTGCACAGGGAAACAAGACTGGAGGAGAGTAAGGTTGTGAAACTGGTAAGGGCACCTGAAGAAAAATTGAATTTAAAAGCACGGGGAGAAAGATGGAGCAGAAAACAAACAGCATAAGCAAAATTTGTACCCCATTCTTCCTTCCTGCCTGTTAACAATAATGACCCCCATCTTTATCAGTCACAAAAGAAACAAATGGCCTTTCAGAAAGGTAGAGCAAATGGCAGGGCTGACAGTTCTGCAGCCAGCTCAACAACAGCAATCTTTGTTGGATGCTGTCTGCAACATGAAAACCGAACTGCATTTCCCTTTATAAGCCCTTTTACAGAAACATCTCGTAACTAGTAATGATTGATGCGTCTTTTATCAAACACACCTAACAAATTCAGTAACTGTATCTTTCACATTTACGTGGCATTTTCAAGTGCATGAAGAACAATTAAAGCTGGCCACTGGGACATCTGGTTTTTTTCTGTCATAATTCACTAAGGGCTAGGGCTTCAGTCATTGCATCTTATAAAGCTCTATGATATTTTTCTATTACTATAAAGGATATTTCTATTCTGCAGATTTTAAGACTGTGGTAGGAGTTTTTTGTTGCTATTGTTCACAGCTGAAGGAGAAGGTTATTTGTTTTACTAAGATAAGGTTTCTAAAACATCCTGCTTAATAAAAAAAACAAAACCAAAAACCACCAAAAAAACCTGCAACAAAAAGAGATTATGTTTTCTCTCTTTTTCTAGTTATCTATTCTTTTCTAAAGAAACTGAAATGTCATCTTGCCTCCTGGATAAATTATCTTTTTGTTTAAAACAGGCAAAAAATCTCCAGGATATAAATAAAGGTCATCTGTAGAGGTTCAGTTTAGAGTAGGCATTGCTAAGCAATGCTGTTTAGCTGGGCTTTCTAAAACTTGAATATTTTTCCTTTCTTTTGTTGAACACTTGTGACTTTTACTCCATGCTGTTTTCCAGTAAAATCAACAGGGCCAGAGCATAGGCCCAGGCACTAGCATTGCAGTTGCCCTTTGTATTAGTCCTTAGCACAGCTCTGTCCCCTGCAACAAACCATCTGACATGATGCCCAAGTGCTGTCTGGAACCTAGCTCAGGTCAGAGACCATTCCCAGATATCAGTTTGTTTGCAGTTACATTAGTTAAGTGTTAGAGCATCTATCCATTAGCTATTATCTGTATTGTGCTCACTTAAAAAAAGATTTCTAGCCTCTTTCTTGCTATAGATGTAGTTTTTTTGTCAGACCAGAAGTTCACTCATTTTATACACCATGTGTCATTTACCAGCAACTCCAAAATGAAGTTGAAATTTTAATATTATTTCATTTGTACTCATATGCTGTATCATATCTGGCTTTAGTGCCAGATAATCATGCTAAGGTAAGCTTGCAGTATCATGAAATATTTTCTCTGGGTTCAATGAACCCCAAGAACAAAGAGGACTATCATAGATGGAATCAATGCATATCACAAGCTTCAACCTTACTTGAGAGTTATTTTCCAAGACTGAGCAAACAAAATCTCCTACCTTTATTTATATCATAATTTCAGTTTGAGCAGGACATTTTATATGTCTTTGGTGGCATAGCTAAACAGCTTTCAAGCATAGATCTCCTATAGAACTTTGTTCTAGTGTGAGATGTTTATCAGACAACTTTTCACTTCAGGACTCTGCCTTCTTCCTGCTTTTCTTTCTTAATTGTAGAGATATAGAAAGCCTTTTTCTGGCACCTAAAAAACCAATATATGTTATGACTTGATATAATAGCTCAGTTAAAGATAAACTTCATATATGCAAGGAAATTTTTTTTTTTTTTTTTTTTTACTTAGAAAGGAAAACTGTGAATTCCAGATAGAGAAAATACATTTATTTAAGTATATTCAAATATACACGTCTTAATAATTTTCAAAATTTTGCACAAGAATGTAGAAACTAATTGCATTCTACTGAAATAAAGCAACTACAACAGAATAAAAAATCAGATTGACTATCTTTCCTTCTTTAACATCTCTTCAGTTGGCATAGAAAAAGATAAGCTCACATTAATGGATGGCATTACATTATGTAAGTAAGATTAGATATGTAGATAAATAGTATGTTGTCCTTGTCTTGCACAATTACTTACAAACAAATACCCTGATTACTTATAAACAAATACCGAGATGAAAGCTGAACTGCAGTCTCTGAAATAATGTTCAGTGAAACAGATTTTTAAAACTATTTATAGGTACAAAAAGAATTGCTTTAGAGGATGTTTGAAGACTTTTGCTTTCTTGGGAGTGTGATTTAAGAATCACGGTGCTTTAAAAATTCTTAGCTAGATATCTGCATATTTATAAGTCTAAATATGTAAAAATCCTGAAGTTTTCAGTATTGCCTAAACTTTGACATCTTCACATGCACAGATTGCTGCTGTCTATTCTTCCAAATAAGGTAAATCACGTAGCCCAGGTCACACAGATGAAGAATATAGCATTCCTATTTGTCCAGGTGAAATTAAGACCCATCTTTTCTTTCTCTTTCCCTTTCATCCAGAAGGCAGAGGTCTCAAAGGAATGTAGTGCCAGGTCAAAAGTTAAGAGCAATATCTTTAGATCCTTCCTTCTGCTAAGACATCAGAAGTCTCTTTTGAGCACTCTCTTTTTTTTTTTTTTTTTTTTTTCTCTCTACAAGAACTGCTTTTAAATATTTTCCTTCCTCTGGGACACTATTAGTTGTGTTACTTTTCAGGAATTTGGAAATCTCATTCACTGTCTTGTCTGCCTGAATATAATTCTGAGGTTTAAACTGAGGATTTTATTTGGCATAACTTGTTTGTCTCAATATTTAAATGGACTCGGAAGATAAGTATTCTTTGGTATTATTAGATAGGTGTCTAGTGGACTACTCAAAAGCTTTTTATGTGCGCGCACTTGATAACAACTCTCTGCCTTACACTCTATTGAAGGATGAGGAATAGTCCAATATTAGGAATATTAAAGGAAAATTTTTCTAACTTTTTAAATTTGTGGTTTTGTTTGTTTGCTTGCTTTGTGATGTCCTGTCTAAAACTGGTGGGAAAAAAAAAAAAAAGAATGGAAGAATGGAAGGACACAGTTATTTCCTAATCATTAAAAATGACAATTTTAAAAGGCATCTTAGAATCCAAATGTGAATAACAGCTTTCTGTTCTTCAAATATACAGAATATCCTACCCTAGAGTACAATGACTGGTTTTTCAAGGCACACTCATTGTGCCTTCAGCAGTTTGTGTGTAAATCGTGTAACTTTCTGAGTAAAGCACAATATTAAATTACTGCAGTATAAATCTGACTCCTCTTTCTATGTTGGTTTCCCATAGACTAACTAGACAAGTTTAAAGGCTTTCTCTCCTTACCTTCGGTTTCCTCAACATCTGGGTTTCAAAATGTATACAACTGTTCTCAGCAGATATGCATCTGTCATTGGGAAAGTATGCAAAGTTAAACTTAAAGTGATAAATTTTACCTGTATTTTTTATTTTATGATCTACCTGTGTTCAGATACTAGAGACAGGAAGGTTTTGATAAGCTGTATTGAATAGAGCAAAAATATCAACCACAGGGATTTTTACAAGGACCTTCTGCTAGGTACAAGACAGACCAAGGAATAAGCCTGAAAGCTATTGTCTGAAGTGGAACATATGGTGCCACAGACAGATCTGAGGTAGGAGCTATGCATACAATTCTGAGAAAGGTGATTTCATCAAAGCAGTGTGTTAGAAATAGTACCTTTGTAAAATTGTTCGTAATGTCTGTGTTCAGAGCAATACTGAATTGTCAAGTACAGTGAAAAGGATGCCATAATAACCTGTACAAAAAGTAATCATCACCTAGAGAATCTGTTATAAAATCAAGAGAAAAAAAAAAAAAAAAGAAGAAGCAAACTGTATCTTTGAGAATTTATGCCAAAAAATAGATATGGTATATTTAAGCATCTTCTGAAGATTTCTAAAGCTATCAGTGGGAGACAAGTTTAGGTAAGAGGCTTCACTCTCTTCCCTCCCTCAGAAAACATTGCTTCTAACCACTAAGCTAACTGGAAAGTCACACTGGCCTATGTTCTGTGTAAGATTCCTATTTCTCAGCATTAATTTTCATTGGTTTACTTTCATAAATGTTTTAACAAGAGGAGGTAACAAAGTAAAAAAAAAGAAAGATGCTGTCCATAAACCTACATAAAACTACATAAAAATAGACTAAGGAATTAATGGTTTATTCTCTGTATCCTGACTTGGATGTTTTTTTCAGAGTGGAATATTATTTTCAGAAGATTCTGATGCAGTTTGAGATGGGTTGTGATCTGTGCCTTATGTGGTGTGGTGGAGGCAGACGTCTGATGAATAAATCCATGATTAAATTTGATTTACAATTTTGCTGGTTGCCCCTAAGCTCTGTCAATGTCCTCTGACTAAAAGCTCAAAATTTTTTAGACTTAAACTGTGAACCAGAATGAGTTCCAGGACCTTAAGGCAGTGGTTTTGAAGGTTTTGTGGAGCTCCATAAATAACAAGCCTTGGTTTGTTATCACACAGTCATATACACTTGATCATAAGCTAAAATTCTCACAATTATACTTTCTTCTTGCCTTTTACAACACCTTCATCTCTTTGGCCTGGCAAAGTTCCATTGTGCACACTCTTTCTCTTTCTGTGATGTATGTTAATACTGGCTTTACCACAATCACAAAAGCATTCATCTTCAAACTCTACTACGGCTTCCTAATTCATTACCTCCATTCATAACATTGCTGCACTTCAAATGGGTCCATGTTTTATCTGTCAGTATGTGCACCTATTTAAATATAAACCAAATTTGTTATTAATAAATAGCCTTTGATAATAAATAAATTATCCTTTGTCCTTTTAGGAGTTCTGAAAGACATTTTGTTTTGTTTTCATTCTGTCTTTTTCCTATGAAATTATAAGAAAACTTGCAATGTCTTCAATATCATGAAAACTCAGAAAGGGCTCACAAAATTCTAAGAAAACCCCATGAGGTTTGCTGATTTCTACATAACAGCAAACACATAAATGAAATTTAAATTAACTGAAGGTAAACCAGGGTCAGACAAAGTGTGTAACATTTCAAGGTCAAAAGGCAAATGATTCTATGAGACAGTAGCTCTGAGAGCAGAGAGCAACTTTTTTTTTTTTTTTTTTAGATTGCAAAACCCTTGTGTGCTGTTTTGTATTCTTTACAAGTTTTAATAAAGCCATTTTGCTGGTGGGTATCCAAAATAAACACATGTGGAGATACCACTTTTGCTCTTAAGAATTGTCTGCAGTATACAGTGTTTAACATTTTTATGCCTTTGTGACTCTATGTATCCTTGATTTCATCACTCCCTTGGTATAGTAGCTTATTTTCTGAGTTAAGCAAAGGCTTTGGAAGAGTGTTCTACAAAGTGTTCTAATCTCCTGACCCCCACATTGACAGTTCAATATATTTTAGAACAACTAAAGATATGGAAGTGAAATTATGAAACAAGCAGGCACTTCAGACGAATGTTCTATAAATTTATTGCTTTACTGCATAGCAGAACTACTGTAGTTTTAAGAGAGCAAGGACATACATCTGGAAAATAAAACATAATGGTAGTGTCTCACTGGAAGTAAAAGATAAAACCAGCTGTCAAATGCAATTGTACAAAAAATGCAAGATTATTGATTTCATTGAGATTTATTAATTTGATATATTTCAATTCTTATTTGCTACATGAGGGTGGGGGAAACTGCCACACAGCTGATGACTTGCAATCACTTTATAAATGGTTCTGATTTTATTTTTTACCTATATCTAAGATTCATCCAGTTAACCAGAGAAAGTTTCTCTCCCCTCAGAACAGAGTTTCTTGCAGTAACACAAAGCACACAGAGTCAAGCATCAAATGTCACCACATTGCCATCTTACTGTGAATGACTGGAATTTACTTCCTATTGTTAGTGATGCTGAAAATTGCTACTAGAATCCATGGAGTTCATAATGTATTGTCTAAACTGAAAACATTTTCAGGGACTGAACTGACCTTTTAGAAAACTGCACTTTCATCCTTATAATGCTGGACTATTGCAATATTTCATTTAAAAGGTTATTTAAACTTTTTTATTTCTTTTTTTTTGGAAAAGGGTAAAGATTATTGTGCGAGAGAAATATCTTCATATAACTCTCTTGTATCAAAAAACAGAAAGAATACACTCATTACTCTAAAATGCTTCAATAAGATTGCAGAAAAGACCACAGCTGTTATTCTCCAGGAGAAACAAGCAGATAATTGTAATTAATATTTAATACTAGTGTTCACATCCTAGCTGTTAAAAAGGTTGAATTTTATTAAAAGTGTTAGAAAGAAAGTGTTTCTCTCTCTGAACATCCTAACAAAAATGTAAAGCAGAAAATATTTTTCTTCCATGTTACCAACTAGGAATAGAGAAACAGAGAAATGGTGAGATACACACGGTTAAACAGAAAAATCTGCAACAAACTGAGGAATTTAATGCCCCCTTTTTTGGCATCAGTTAAATGTCCCAATAAAATGTATTCTCCTCCACCAATCTGACTGAAAAAGGATTGATTACTTGTAGAGCCTAACCGCAATACAGCACCTGTGCATTTAAAAGAAGGGAAAAGGAATTTAATCAGATTGCAGAGTTGCCAGCCTGAGGAGTGCTGACCACAACAGCCTTTTCCCCACATTTTATCAGAGGAAAGGAAAAGAAGTATTAAAGATAGGATTAATCCTCTTTAAGGGGGAGAATGTGGGAAATGATTACTGCAAGCAGTGGTTGGCTGTAGTGCTAAGGGATCGGATTTTAGAAAAAAATAACAGCCTGCCTCCAAATGATAAATGAATATGTGAGCTTCACTGATGGCACCCATGACTGTTTTTAGACTTAGAAGAAGTGACAGAGGAAGATGAGCAGTCATGTAAGTGGCAGCGTAAGTGTATTAAAGGCATAGCATAAGAGAAATGAGTTGACATAAAGACCAGTGACCGTAAGAAGAGGTGATAAAAAAGAGAAGGGAATATATTAAGGAAACATGTTAACTATTCATGTTCTGAATCTTATATAACTAGTAAGTGGAAATAAGTGGAGACGTGCAATTAATAGGAGAAAGAAATACAGAAGACTTAACTGTATATTTTGCAAGGATCATTGTCTTAGAAAAGTTGATGTGTATTTGATACATTTTTCATGATCATGATCATGAACTTTAGATGGGTATTTGGAATTTCCAGGGACTAACAGAAGGCTCAAACACATGCTATTCAGTAAAGAAGACATAGTGGACTAAGTTACAGTCCAAACACTTGTTCCTGTCCTGGCTCAGTTGTCAAATAACCTACAGCTTTTTCCTTTGAAGTTTACAAGAAATTGTGTTGTCTCTCAGTGGGCTGGGTGTGCACATACATTAACTCAGGTTAAGCCAGGAAATGTAAACTATTAAGCTGGAATAGCCTATGTATTTCAGCCACAAGACTCAAAAAAAAAAGTGAACTAAATGAACTGAAATGAATGGACTACTGCAGAGTTATTAGACTAACATATTTTCTGCTAAGGAAATATCTATCATACTTGAGCAGAAAGTATTACACTGAGGACCACTTAAAGACTGGGACACTATTTATTGGATGTGGGAAGACACAGGACAAATATGTTCCTTTGCTGCAAACTTCTTGAAGTAATGTAACTGAGGCTGTACTTCTTGTATTAACTTCTGCAAAGGTTGAAATAGTTGCCAATAGATCCTGAGGGAGAAAACAAGCTCAATCAACACTTTATGCCTACCACTGTCACAGGCAGGAAGCTTCTGAAAGATGATTTGCTTTCCTGATATTGCCTTACTAACTAAAAACCTACTTGGATTGTTTCCTGGAGTTGGAGCTGTTTTCTATAATCATGTGAGTTTTGTAGGAACAGCACAACAGAGCAGTAATCCTTTGGGCCTCTTATGCCTTGCAGTTGGTGTAGCTGCTAACATGACCTGTCTGGGTACAGAATATTCATAGAATCATAGAATGATTTAGGTTGGAAGGACTTTTAAAGGTCATCTTAGTCCAACCCCATAGCAATGAGCAGGGACATCTTCACATAGAACAGGTTGTTCAGAGCCCTGTCCAAGCTGACCTTGAATGTTTCCAGGGATGGTGTATCTACAAACTTTCTGGGCAACTTATCCTTTGACATCTTTTTAAACTCAATTTTCACAGATTTTAATGACTGTACATAAGGAAACAAATGGAATATTTAACCTAATTTTTTTTTTTTTGGATGAAGTTGGATAAGAAAGGATTAGAAAATATTTTATGCTATGGAAGTGTCTGCCATACCTCAGAAGAGGGTAGTATAGTGATGTCCACTGAAAAAAAGTCAATAGTTATAAACAGGTAGAATTTTTTTTTTTTTTTTTTTTCCCCTAAAAGACCTTTTACATAGATTTATAAATAGCTGTGGAAAGTAAGATGCCATACAACAGCAACTGCAGGAATAAATGTTTATAATTAATAGTAATATATCTATGCTGCTGCATCAGGAACATGCATCTTATGGTTGTTTTACTCCTCCAGGTGAAATATGCTGCAGATGTTTAAGACATGAGATGATATGCAGCACTATATTGAACAAATCCAAGGACCACTATAATAGATACTTAAAAATAATTATTTAAATAAATAAATAAATAAAGAATAATAATAATAAAAAAAGAACAAAACAGAAAACCACAAAACCCCCAAACAAACTACAAACTACAATTACTTCTTATCTTGAGAAAAAAAATAACCAACCTAACAAACTGGCAGTACATCATCAATACTTAGTGAAAAATGGAGGGGGTGGGGGCCAATTCTTGCTCATTAATTTGACAGATTAAAAATAGACATGAAAATAAAGTTAGGTTAGAAAACTAAAGCTATTTGGAGAGCAATCCTTTTTATCACTTCACATAGTAAAACATTTCTCTGGTTCTATATATGTACTGGGTTTATTTTCTTTTGAAAGAATTATCCAGTTAGATTATTTACTCTTCAGTTGTGAGGACACTATATTATATTATGATTTTAAGTATAGCTGGTTGATAAATTTCCATTAAAATCTGATGAATATGGAATGTGTGTTTTCCTTGATATTGACATTTTTCATAGGCAAATGTCAGATTACCACCCTTTTGTAGTTTTTTTCTCTTTTTGTCCCTTTAGGGAATGTACACAGAACATTTTCTTAAAGCTCAGCATCAACTGAATCCTTACACCCACGGAAGGTCTGCATTTCCCTATAGGAACTGTAGATTGCAAGACCTCTGTGTTTTGTGATGAGGGGACTTCTGGTTCATCACTACAGTGAAGCCTCTGAAAAAATGTCCTCTACATGAAGAGTCCAAAACACAGTAAGAAAGAACCAGAATGTGATAAAAAACAATTAAGTCATATACTTACCTATTGTTACAGACCAGACCAAGCATAAGAATTTGAAGAATCAGACTCTTAGCAATCTTTCTCATTTCATAACTCATTGTAAATTTATAAGCTGCTCTATTTTCTTCACACATATTTAAACATCACTGAGCAAGCTAAATCTGTCCTATTGGTAATTATTACAGATGACAGGAATACAAAGCTATTTAGGGACCACAGTTTTAATTTCGATTGAATTCACTAGGGACTCAAGCACTAAAATCCTATTTAGTCAGGCACCTACTGCTGGTTTCAGTTGTGAAACCAGCAATCGTTACTCATATTGTTGAATGCTCACCAATTAATCAGTGGAAAACTTGTGAATCAAGAATGACATATTTGTCAGTCGTCCTCACTTCCCACAAACATTTTTGTTGATTTTCACTTATATGTACAATATGAAATGAATGGAACAGTGCACTTTACTGAATCAATACAGAGTATGATGATTTAAAGTGTCAGGATATAAGGCACAGATAAGGAAAAAAAACAGGAGGCAAGGATAGCAGCATTACTGAGAAATGAAATAGAATCAGCTGAGAAAAATGGCATAAACACTCGGAATGACAGTAGAGAAAGTTTTGATAGAATTTTGGATAATAAAAGCAGTCAGGTAATTCACTGATGTAGCTATAGATCTCTTGGGCAGTTAGAACAGATATGACAGTACACTCAACATGGCCTGTTAGAGCTTGGCTTTAATCTTTATCAAGGGAGAAGTAATTACCTTGATACTGATTTTGATAGAAACTAAGGAAAAACCTAGGAGAATTTTGTTTGTTTGTTTGTTTTTTCAAGGAACTATAAATTGTTGAGATGGAGGCGGTAGGGAAAGAGAAGTAAGATTTTTTTTGTTTTGGTTCTTTGAGTTTTGGTGGTTTGCTTAATAGCCTACATGGTTAGAAGCAGTTCTGTATATAATGCAGTGAGTTGAGACAGATATAAACAAGGTTGCTGTTGAGAACATGTAATATCTAGCAAACAAAAAATCTTTAGATTTAGTGCACTGATGAGGCTTCTGACCAGAGAAAGAAACATATTAGGTTTGATGTCAGGAAGTCTGACTTTGAGGGAATATGAAATGCTCAATGGAATTTTGACTGATATTTTATAACACTGAGAAAATGTACTATTGAAACTGAAATAATGGTAGAAATGGCAATTGAAATTTACTCCAATATAACCTAACCAGGGAAACAGACACCAAAGCTAACAAGGAATATGAATAATTTTGATATATGTAGGAGAAAAGACTTTTAAAGGAATTTTAAAAGTCTAGAAAAAACAATAACAAAATGAGGAAAAAAAATAGAGTAGTGAAAGTAAGGAGAGGGCAGAGGATAACTCTTATTGCATGAAAATACATTTTACTTACATTCAGAGGCAGCATAAATAATATTAGCAATAGTAAGTGCATGCAGGTTTGCAGTGCATGTGGCATAAGTACTTGCATTGGTTTTGGCTGCAGTAGAGATTTGTGATGAAAACAATGTTCATAAGACACCTTGTTTTAGTTATTTCTGAGCAGTGCTTACACAGTGCTTTTCTACTTGTCACACCACCCCACCAGTGAGGAGGCTGAAGGAGCACAAGATATTGGGAGGGGACACAGCCAGGACAGCTGACCCCAACTGACCAAAGGGATATTCCATACCATAGGACATCATGCTCAGTAATAACAATTGACATAGGGGGGGAGGTTTGCAGGGGCTGCCATTGCCTGAGGACTGATTGGACATCAGGCAGCTAGTGGTGAAAAATTGTTGGGGGATTTTCACTTGATTTATTTTGTCTTTGTTTTTCTTTGGGTTTTTTCTGAGGGGAGGGCTGAAGGTGTGAGCAAGTAGTTCTGTGGTGCTGAGCTGCCTACCAGGGTTAACACATTACAACACTGAAAGTGTTTGACAGTAATGGGAAACAATGAACTATGAGAAGTAAGACACAACAGAAAGAATTTGCTTGCCTGTTGTTTTTTGCCACAGTTATGTCCCATATCCTCTATTCACAAAAGTACTTCAATGAACAACTTAAGATGTACTGCAAAGAGCTGAAAAAGAGTGACAGACTGAAAAATCCTACTGTCAAATTCTGTCTTAATTAAAACATATAAGCCTATTGAAGGTCAAGTCCCCTGTGACCTAAATCTTCACAAATATAGTCTTTACGATTTCACAAGCATAAACTTCAGGCCCCAGAAAAAGAGTCTAACCCAGGAACCCTTGTAATGACAGTAAGCCAGAGCTGACATAGGAATCAATTGTCTAAAAGTATGTGGCTAGAGGCAGGCTGGGCAACTTCAGGCATACTTACAAGTTTCCAGCTACATCTATAGAAGGGCTTGGATTTTCTGAAGTTACTGTGTTGCATCTGCCAAGATATGCATGTCTCAAGTATCCTAAGGCATTTGGTACCATATTAGGGCACTGAAATCAACCACTGGTGAAACAGTTTATTTCAACTCTTTTATTTAAAACATGAAAATTAAAAATTAAACACATTATTAAAGGTGGCTTTTTTATTAATAATTTCTAAATCCCAAATAGAGATTTGTTATACTTGTAAGTTGTCCTGTTCCCAGTCTTCAGCTCATTGAATCAGATGTAACTTAACTGTATCTAATAGCATCACACAGCAGTTTTTAAAATAAAATGTCTCAAATTCTGTTTGTAGAGTCTGTCTATAAAATTAAATCAACATCTTTGAAATCTGTTTACAGTGAAAGGAAATATGGATCAACAATTTATTTCAATTGTGTGTTTATTGTTTGTCCAAGTCAAAATTTTCAGGACTTTGTCATTAACTGCATTCAGTAGTTCATAGAAACATATCAACAGAGGATGGATAAGTTGTGTTAAAACTTATTTCTTACATTTCTCTAGGTTTTCTGACTCAGAACTGTAAAAACTCAGAAATAAACTAGTAAACAGACAATGACTCAGACATGACCACTTGCTCCTTTTTTTGATCTGTTTCATTTCCTATCACAGCACAGTTTATTCCCTTTTCTTCCTGGTCAAAGATTTGATCATTCCCTGCACTTCTCTAGACACTTTTCCACCCTTTTGCTTGCAAGAGGGATTAGCGTGTCAGTCCCCTTTGCTCTCTTTTTCATACTGAATGTCATAGCTTTGCTCCCCTGCATGGTAGAGAAAGGCTGTGGAAATACAGCCTTAAATCATCTTCTTGCAATATGTTAACTTTCTACTCCTTTTCCAAATTTTAATTCATGTCCCGTGTTCCTCTACTGAGTACTCCCTTGGTCTTCTAAAACAATGATTCAGACCACAAGAACAGGCCTTTTGCAATGAATGTCTGACAGAAACACCTGCTATGTTTCAGGATAGCCACAAAACCCTTTTACCCAGGAAGCAAAAGCTGTCCAGCAATGGGTACCAGTCATTACGAAGGAGACAGAGAAGATTACTGAAGCAATATCACTATTCAGAGCATTACCTTAGCAATGCCAGCCTGTGGCTGCTGGCTGTTTCTGAAGTTTGAGTTCAGCTCTGGCCCCAAGGCACAGGAAGGGTACAAAACTGTTTTCCACTGTGATGCAAATACCAGGTGCAACTGGCCACCCACTTGTCAATTGTTCTAGAGTAAAAGCAGTCTGAGAGATTTCACAATAGAATATATTCACACAGATGTTGCTTAAAAAACGTTAAGGGATAATTCTTCATTGTGGAAGTACAGCTATTAGAATATGAGATGCCCATTGTAGGATTTAAAGGCATCACTCTATTTAACCTCTGTGGCAGATCAACTTTGCTGCTTGAGTTTAATCTCAGATACTTTACTGCTTTCCTAAATCTACCCAGTAAGGGTAAAAGTATCCCCTGCTGAAAAAAAAGCTTAAAGTCTGAAAGTATCATAGGATTGCAATAGATTTACTGCTCAAGCCAGATTTCTGTTTTAAACTGTTAGATAGGGAAAAATTAAATATAGAAGCAACTAAAAGGAAATTCTCTTGCAATGGTAAATTATAATAACTAAAATATTGTAAAAATGCTTCATATATCTTAAATATAACATTATTTTAACATAAAATCTTAGCAGATTATATTAAAAAGAACTTAAAGGAATGCATACTTTATTCTCCTGACAAAATCCATTTGCATATTTCCATTTGCCATTTGTTCACCTTGCAGGAATAATATCCATTTCTTTCTTATTTATTAAATACTGCAAAACTTTCAGGTAATAGCAAGAAAGTAACAGTTTCTTTCAAGATAATACTGTCTTGGTCACATGAGTCCTGATATTTAAAGTATTTTAATCAACGTGAAAGAATAACAGATGCTGAGCTCTCCAAATACAATGATATTTACTGTATAAAGCTTCTTTGATAGCAAGTTGAAAAAGAAATACTTACAGAGCTTCTCTTTGCAAAATAAGGTTTTAGCCTCAAGGTCTATGTTTCTTTTCTAATCTCTCGTTTCTACAACACCTCTTGAAACATCAAGTTTATTTCCTCGTGTTTTTTCTAACACAACTGGCCAGTTACTCATTTGGCTTTGAATGAATTCCACATCAAATGCAAACATCGAATAAAAGAAACTTGAAATAGGAAAGTCTTCCAGTTATCTGACCCATTCAACACCATCACATTACACCATTATTGGTGATATTAATTTGATTTGGAATTTTTTTTTTGTTGTACTGCAGCTAAGTGACCATGAATGCCATAGGAAAGCCCTATTGCCTCATGTGTGGGATTACTGACTTGTAAATTATACACGGTCTGAAACAACATATCTCTGGAAAGCACTGACTTCTGAATTTATCAGTGAAACCTGGGAAGAAAGGATCAGGCAAAATTAAAGGTTTGGGAGCTGGAGAAAGAAAAAAAAAAAAAAAAAAAAAAAAAAAAAAACAAACATAGGACCAGAAAAAGAAGGAAAAGAGTAGAAGCAACGAGTACTGTTGGATTGATGAAAAAGCTGGATAGCTGTTAGTTTAAAATCAATTATATGTTCAGTCATGTGGTAAGTAGAATTCCATGTGGTTGAATGAGTTATTGATGTTGGAGTTTATTTATTTTGCTGTATGCAAGGTATCACAAGCCAAGCTTCAGGAGAGTGATTAATGTGGCTGAAAAAAATTCTTGTAGCATCAGCTGGGAGTACTGTTTCAGGGTGTGGTCTCTGCCCACCAGTGATGACAATGAAACTGTGTTAGCAAGAAGTGTACTTAAATACTTTGGCTTTTGAGGGCTATACACCAACATCTAGGTGTGAAAAGAAAATTCTGTAGAGTGAATTTCTATAGTGGGGACTTTGATTCAACCCTTTGCTGCATTTTATTTTTTATATTAAACCTTTATTTTTCAATTTGCAGTGATAGTTGAGCTTTACAGTTATATGACACATGGAGAGAGCATGAACATAATACGGAAAGTTAACAGAATAGTGTTTTATAACATGCTTTCAAAAGCATGTTGCCTCTCTTTGGGCATTGTGCTCAGGAATAGATAGTGGGTATCTGAATAGCTGCTGGAATAGGAGACAATGATGTAGGTGCCAAGAGGAATTTAAAGAATTGGTTTAAGCTCCTCCATACTGCCTATAGAGAATAGATTCTCAGAGCTACACCCTTATTTATATGGAAGACATTACTTAATTTTCTCTAAAGGACATGCCAAAAATGTGCTAAGATGGGCTGCCTGGATGTTCAGAGGATAGTGCCTATGGATGAATCAGAGAAAAAAGTTGTGCAGTAATACACACCCAAAGAACATTCTTCACATCTACCGCTGGACATCTCTAAAGAATTATGGGCTATTTTTTTCTCACTATGAGGCAGAGACAAAACTCCAGAATGGCTTTTAAACCTGTAGTTATGGGCTTCACCTGCGATGTAGAACGTGAAGATTCAAGTCCCAGTTATGCAATAGACAGAGCAGAAATTTGAAATGTCATCTTTCCTACTAAGTGTTCACTGCCTTATTTGCTCTGACTGATTTTCTAAGCTTGATTAGTATTTTCTCTGTTTTGACAAGAAATTTTTGTTCTACTCGTATAGCGGAGTTCCTAACACATTTTTGAGTATAAGTAGTGTATTCCTGTGGAAGCAAAATTTACTTTGGAAAAAATCAGCATTTTTAACTGAAACATAGAATGGTAATGTTGGAAAGGACCTTAAAGATCATTTAGTTCCAGCCCCCCCTGCCATGGGCAAGGACATCTCCCACTAGACCAGGTTTTCAAAGCCCCATCCAGCCTGGCCTTGAACACTTCCAAGGAGGGGGCATCCACAGTCTCTGAGCAACCTGTGCCAGGACCTCACCACCTGCACAGTAAAGAACTTCTTCCCTATATCTAATCTAAATCTACCCTCTTTCTCTTTGAAACCATTACCTCTTGTCCTACTACTACAAGCCCTTGAAAAAAGTCACTCCCCAGCTTTCTTGCAGGCTCCACTCAAGCACTGGAACTCTGGTATAAGGCCTCCCCTTCCCTCCAGCATGTCAACTGCACCATATATCTTGGTGTTGTTGGCAAACTTCCCAAGGGTGCACTCAATCCCATTGTCCATGTTGTACTCCATGGGGTTCCTGTTGAGGACTCTCTGGACAGTAGCACAACCCCCTGGAATGTCAGTGAGACTCCTTACAGTTTTGTCTCATACTCTTTCCCATCTCAAGTTCCTATTACTAATCTTTTCCCAGGCTTGTTATTAGAGGATCATGTTTGATACCTTTAGCACCGTGCACATCAGTATCAATATATTAAATATATAATGTTACTTTAATCTGTCTTTATCTCCTTGAATCTGATGACCAGGTATACACATGGCAGCTAATTCAGTTCTGGTATCAGCAGCTATGTGTGTGTCTGTGTGGAGGATAGGAGATGGCTGTGTACCCTGAAGGCTGCTCATATGCTGTTAATTGTGTTTGGTTTTGTAATGTCTCCCCTTTCCTGCAGGATTTGCATTGCAGCTTGTGTCTTTCATAATGCCTCCTTCAAATTCAGCATAAATATATTTCAGGGACTCTGACTGTAACTTTGACACTTTACAACATAAACAAAAAATGTCTCCACAATTCATTTCCAGGAGAGGGGGAGGAATAGGAAGAGAAAGATTACTTCTCTTGGCAATCTCTTTTTCATAACTTTTGGCTTTGCAGAAAAAAACCAAAAAATGTATAAAAAATAGTAAGTGTGATAAGGCAAAAATATCCAAACTTTTGTAATTTTAGTACTTCAGAGTTCATATGTTTGGATTATATTTTCAAATCAAGTAGAATTATCTATTGTAAATATAATAAGTAACTTAAAAGGTAGTAGAAGTGAGAGAAAAAAAAAAAAAAAAAGCTTTCTAAGTTCTGATGCTTTGCTACTAATGCTAACTTGTTTACTTACCACAATGTAGCACTTTGAAATATTAAAAATAAATAAATAAATAAAATTTAAAAAAATCGGGCATTGAGAAATCCTAAAACATTTCACATTAAGAATGGTTAGAATATTTTGTACCTATTCAGTCCTCTGCAGTTCTTTCTTGACACTAAGTTGCACAGATTTCCTGACAAACAACAATCTTTAAACTTGGTTTCTATCTCCCACTATTGACTTGGGCTATGATGGACAAAATGTCAAGGTGTCCTGGAAGTCACAGGGAAATGTAATGTCCACACTGTCAGCTGGCTATAAAAAAACCTTAAGGCTCAGGGATCAGTGAAAAACAGAGGGGCCTCAACTGCAGGACAGCACAATGGACTTTGTAAACAGGAGATAACTTTCTACACAAGCTTTCCAAAGAAATGTATATTCCTACTGTTATTTTGTTGTCAATGATTAGTGAAATTTTCTGGAGATTTTTTTTTATATATTTTAGTTTGTTAGATTAAAACATTCTCAAAACTGAAATTGAAAACAACCCTACAAAGAATTGAACAAACAAAATATTGGGAAACTTTCGTTTCAAGGATGGAAAATAAATTATAGCCAGTTCTGATTTTTAACTTCACAAGTTATGGCCATATTATCTTTTTCACTTTAATTTTTATCCCAGGTCCTCATCAGAACTTTTTCAAATGCCACTTAAATTTTCTGTAATCCAGAATCCTAATCTTTTAATTGGTCTACTTACTAGAGCTTCCAGGAAACATCTTTTTCTCTCAGCAACAGCTGGATTTTTGAATGACACCTTTCACAGAAAGCCTTTCCGCTGAGAATATAACACCTTACATTCTGTCCCTGCCTCCAAAAAAGACAAGGACTGATCTACAGATTATGAAACATTTTCCCTCATGTGTTATCAGTTGTTTATATCATGTCATACACACTCTCCCCTTAAACAATCTTAATAATTATGCATGTGCACACATACAAATATGTGTATATATGTATGTGTTCATGTGTGTACATATATATGCATAGGAGTGTGTGAATACTCAAAGCATAAAACACATATATGTCTAAAATATGTACATTCATACAGCATAAAAATTTTAAGCAACCTAAGTGAGCAAATAAATATAAATGTCATAAAAACATTTTATTTTTAATTGAATAATGTCAGATGAATATTATCCCATAGGTATCATTCATGTTTACAGCACAATTCTTTTTTTAATGTGTTTTATCTGATCACTTATGTTTGCTTTTATTGCACATATCTCTTTGATCTCTAACCAGCTATAATTACGACATTTTCAACATGTTTTATGTTTCTATAACTGCTGTGCTTTATCAGATTTGATACTTACGCTGTCAACTTCAGGCCTTTTATGTTCTTTCATCTTTGTTGTGGGTGCCCTTCTTGTTATACTTGTTTATGGAATCTAATATTACCATTTAAGTGCATATTTCAAAGGAAATGGACCAAAAGATGTCAAACATGCATTTATGTTATAATTTATCTATATTAAGCACTTTTTTTTTCTACAGAAGTGCACAGTAAGCCCCTAATTGATATGGTCTGACTTTATTTTTGCTAATAGCTGTTATTTATTGCAGTAGTTAGATGGACATGCAGTAATCATACAGAGGAGGCTTTGCACCTATAGACATTATTACTAAATTCAGTTTTCCCTTTGATGCGTTTGTTTAGTTTTCTTGTTATCCTGTATGGCTGGCTGTGTTTGGTTTCTGGTTATCTTTACAATGCTCAAGTGGCATGCATCTATATAATTTAGAGCCTGAGACATTCCTTGGGTTGGTGATGAAAGGTTGATTGTTTTTTGCTGTCTGTCAGCCCCTCTACCTTCTCTTTTCCCTCTCTCTTAATAATGAAAAACTCAATAGTGCAAGAGAACACTGAATTAAATGTTAACATGGTTTTAATAAAACTGGCATAAAAGATATTTCCCCCTAAAATCATATGCGATAACCTAAACACCTAGGGTTTCAGTTCCTAACTAATGTTTGAAAGAATATTCACCAATATAAGCAACAAGATGTTAACTATTTAGCATGAAAATGCAATTTGTTATTTTCTAGTAAAAGAAAGCTATTATTACAAATGGATAAGTCTGATTTCAGTCTCAACTGTCAGGAAGAAATGCATTTCACTCAAAAAATATTAAAGTCACAGAGTCATCCATGGCAAAATTAATATATGGGGTCAATGACTGCCATAATGACATCTGAGCCATTTGAGGTATTCCTTTGCATGTAAAGTAACAGCACAGGTCTTATAAAAGGAAGAATTTGACAACAAATATAGAAAATGGTAGCTGTAATTATATACAGAAATTCCATATGATTGCAAGTTGTATTGAATGAACACTTCAGTGAGGTGGGTTAAGAGAACAAATCTCAGAGGAAAAAAGAATAGTGTAAATACAGGGTTGATTCAGCAGACCCTCCTGCAAACCCGTACTGGATCCCAGATGATCCAGTTTCACTTTTCCTGGTAATTAAAAGAGGAATCTATGTAGCATTCCTTCTGTAGTACTTTTGTCTCATAGGACCTTCTAGTATTCGAGGTAAAATACAGAGGCAATAAGGAATGCCCTAATTTCTTTGTATAAAAATTCAGCAGTTCCTGCAAACAAATAGACACTGATTTGAACATTCTCTTCTACAGAGCAAGGAAAGTGAAGAAAATTCAATACTAGTTCCTATTTTATAAGCAAAACTCAGGAAATCCCTTCCTTCACTCGAGAGAGAATATAAAACAGCCATCAGTAATGATAAAAGGCAATGAAAGATTTAAGAGACTGAGAATTCAGAGTGGACTACCATAGTCCTGGAGCTAGAGTATGCAGATGTTAGGATCTCTAATTTGCTCTTTTGTATGTCATTTTAGAACTTGGTAGAATTGATAGAATGCAAATACAAACATCTGTTTGCTTGTGTTTGTGTTTTGGTTTGGTTTGGTTTGGTTGGTTGGTTGGTTTTATTTGCTGCCAAGGAACTACCATGACTGTCCACAAATACTACATCAGTTCTCTATCCTGGGGGGACGAGGCTATTTTATTTAACATCTAAACCTTTTCTTCAATATTTGAATGGCAGTTTAAGATCCTCACATGACAGGGCTAAAGAAATGTAATGTTTTAAATTTGGAACATCATTAAAACAGAATTATCATTTTACAAATACAGAAACTGATGCACAGAGAGGCTTGATTAGTAATAAAAAGTCACACCATGAGTTATTCATAATAGAATTTGTGTACTTTTTCTCCCCACCACTTCTGTTGTAAGTATAAGACTTTTTCTTACAAGCTGTTCAATTCTGAAATGGCCTATAATGAGCCAAAATTATGAACAGAAATCAGAAAATGGTATGGAAGGGATGCGTTGGGGTAATCAGACTTCAAAGAGCTCTATTCATTTTTGGCATCATTCTATCTGTGTTGTCTCTTACATGATGTAAAACATGTTTTATTATGCAGAATTAACACTGGAAAATGTCTTAATAGCCAATCAGATTGAATTCAATGATTATCCCTTAATTTAACAAGGATACCATTCTATAGCTCTGAAAATCTAGTTTAGTCCATTTTACTACTTTTATCATAGCAATTACATCAACATAAACAACAATTAGGTGACTCAACACACAGTAGGCAAATTACTAACTTCCGTTAAAGTAGGTTTATGGCCCTCTTGAGCAAGACTTCTGAGTAGCAAACTGTACAGAGACCAAATTCCAAAACTTCATTGTGCTAAAATTTCATTGTATACTCTCTTTGGTATTTCTATCTATACTACAAACATAAATAATTCTGTGATATAGGTTTACAATGTCTGATGTGATTATTACTTTAAGGCCTGATTCCTTTCAGCTATTTTTTTTTTTATTATTATTATTAAGATTGCAATGTAAACTGACATTTTACCCTGAAGATTTTTTTTGTTTCTTTCTTTTCAGGAATTGCTACTAGAGGCTATATTTTTTTAGGGTTCTTTTGTTTTATTTTGTTTTCCAGTTTACAAACAGTAAATTAACTAGATCTGAATTTCTATACATTATACTGCAAAGCAATCCCTCATGTACCAGACCAGAATGTTCGTATATGGTCTCCGAGAACCATTCATTTAGCACCACTGTGTTATCTTATACTAGGGCTTTAATGTGTTAAGAGTGAATTTCAGCAATATATTTCCTTTAGAAAAAGTACTTTCTCAGACCCTCACTTTTATCTCCTCCTGGCTGGTCACTTCCACTCGAATATTGCAGTTTGCTGTGGCCTTAGTTGTGATGACACATCTGTTAGCAGAGCCATGCTGTAAATCAGCTCACTGATTTTATTTGGGTTAAAAACAAAAACAAACAAACAAACAAAAATGAAAAAAACATACACACAAAAAAAAGCCCCCAAAACTCAGAAAGATTTTATTTTAAAACTGAACATTTGGGGATTTTGTAGGAAGCTCTGCTAAGAATTTGAAGGGGCAGTGGGCTTTATTGGGGAGTAGGAACCAAGGCCTGAAGTTCAAAGGCTAGGCAGAAATTTGTTAAGCATTTTTCAACTAAGAAGCAACCAGGTTTCTGCTTCTGGCATGGGAAGAGGAAGGTTGTAGGACATCTTGGTAGGCATTGAAGAACATCTCTTTTCTACGTATTTTTAATGAAATGGAAAATGCAATTTCCATTTGTTATGCTTAGAAATGTAACTCAAGAGAACAGTAGCACAAGACTTGCCAAGAGAGTTGCATCACATTCAGAGAAAGAATTTGTATCTTTTAGAATTAGTCTGAGTTTTCATTCTAATTTGACGAACAGTAAATTTTGATCAAGAAAAACTTAACTTTTTCATGAACTTTCAGGGAAGTCATCAGCATAATCAAGAACAGGAATCGCTCATCAGTAGTGTGCTATTTGTCTCTCTGTGGTCAACCCACAGGAAACAGAAGGTCTGGAGCCTTAAAAGTACTCCAGCATCTGCCTACCTCTTGCAGGCATCTTAATACATAGCTGACATTTTTCAAAACTGATGAGTGCATCCCAGCACTCAAATTACTTGGCTTTCATTGCAATGGATCAATTGAATAACTTTATGTACCATAGCTATTATACACATAGCAAGCATTTCAAGAGTCAAACTCTGAATCATGGTGTATGGCACGTTGATTTTCAAATGAAATGAAGGCTGGCCTTCATTGTCATCATGACCAGATCCTTGCAACCATGTTCATTTTTATTATATCTGCTTCTCCACTAAAAGAAGACAATGAATTAAGGTGGAGCTGGAGCACTGGGTCCCTGATGTTCCACCCTGTTCTAATGTTCACTAACTTAGTTCTTCTGGATTACTCCATTTAGCCCTCTCTGAAACAAATATACTATGAAGAGGTTAGCACACAGTAATATAGATGTAAGCCAGGTTATACTGCTCATTATTGCTGTTGGTTTTAGTTTTTTTCTTTGGTTTGGTTGGTTTTGTTTTGGTTTTTAAATGAATCAGCATAGGCAGAGCCCATCCTACTTCTGCTTTCTGCCAGTCCTTGTATCAGGATAAAGACTGCTGTTCAGCTACTAGGGCATGACATGCTGTAGTGAACAATATAGTTTATATGTCTAACTACATGAAAGGATTCCCAGATGAGACTTGTGAGAAAGTTGTATAGTCTTGGGTCTGAATAAGGAACACTAGCTTAAATCTCTGCAGTCTCCTTGGGTGTTTTGACATGCTGCTCTGGTCCTGGGCTAGCTTAGCTGGCTTCCTGCTCAGCTGACAAGCTTTTAAAAATATATTTCTGAGCACTGCATGAAAAGCCTGTGTACTTAAATTAGAAAAGATACTCTGGAAACAGAATGCATAGGGAAAGTGTAGCAAAACACTGAGCCAAAACCAGCCAAAAATTCCTTTACTCCAAGTAAATTGTAGCTTCTTTCATGAAGATTTCAGAACTTTGCATGACAAAAGGCTTTCAGGGATCCTTAACATAATATCTTTTGTTGGTTGGGTTTTTTTTAACTTTAGTCATTGCAATTAATGAGCTAGGCATAAAATGATGCTTTCACACCGTTCTAACCAAAAAACTCGTTTATCGAACACAACAAAAGAAGCTGATCTTAATTTAAGGACAAAGTTAACACCTGCATATTGGAAGGGTAGCCTTCTTAATGTCTCTCTGTAGTTCACAGAGAAAGAAAAAAGCTTCTCTGCTAACAATTTGGGAGTTAGGCTTCTTTTCTGAAACTGCTAGTTGTCCTCCCCAGGGATCATGTAAGAAACACAAGAATACTTTTCATCTAGGCGTGATTTGAAGACAGCATTAATGTCCCTCCTACTTACAGAACGACAGTTACAGATCTTTAATAGAAATGTAGCAAGATGCAGTAAAACTTGAATTTTCTTCCACTTCGATATCTTTAATTCATAAGAGTTTTTCTGGCCTTAGAATAGATGAATAAAAAAATAAATAATTATAAACAAACCACTTAAAGCCACCTGGATTTATTTTGAAGAAACAGAGAATTCAAAATATATGAAGAAATAAATGAAAAAAAAAAGTACAAATAACTGGACATGGTCCTGGGCAAACGCTGCTTGATCAGGGGTGTTGGACAAGATGATCTCCAAAGGTCCTTTCCAATCTAAACCATTCTATGATTCTGTGACAGCATTTAGAAAATAAGTTAGTCTGACAGACAAATAGCACATTCCAAGGACATGAAGTCAAATTAACTTTCATATTCTGTAAAATTGTCATGAAATGCAAATTAATCATCAGAGTGGTTTTCTAATGATTTAGAGGTCTCCTCCCTGCCTTGCCCCTACCTAGCCCCTTCTATAAAATCTATAGAAAATTATTTACCTAGGGATGGTTGTCAGATCTGGAACTTAAAGCAAAACTACCTATTTGGTTTAAATTTATATTGTGAAAAATCTCTTAGGTCCAGAATGAGATTTCTGTTCAAAACCAAAGAGAAATTTATCCCTCACCACTTTGTCAGTTCAGAATATCTATTAATCTAGTGGTCACTTACATACACCTGAGATAAAAGAAACTCAGATTCAAATCCCAGCTCTAATTAATGATTAACTCAATCAAATGGAACACCTGCAAAGTTGAAATTAAGAGAGATCATACAAGTAGTCTTACATGAGTATAATTTCACAGACTTCAAGAACAGTATCTCTTCATTTTACTAATACATGATGAAAAGTAGCCCCACTCTCGTTACCGTGGATATGATCTTTCATCTTCTCAAAAAAGTGCATTAGCATGCACTACTGGCATAACAGAACCAGAGAAGAGCATTACCACATATTGCATAAATAAATTAATTCATTAACAAATGCATTACTTTAGACAAGAACTTAATACATTTTTTTAATGTGTTTAAACATTGCATTGCCAAAAGGAAGGACCTCTTTAATAGAAATGTAGCCACTACATTACACAATATATGTGACCTCTACTTGTAACCTCTCAGCAGATGTTTGAATTTCTATCTCTGATTGTGAATATTGTGCTGTTTAAGGCATGTGCCAGCAGCTGACCATGGACATAATTTTTGTGCATTGTTCCCTATCAGGCGCTTGGTTGTTTAAGGGCTGTTTCTCTTTGTATTTCTTACTCACTTTGCACTTAAGTTTTTCAGAAAATGTGTTTATTTTAGTACAGAAATAGAAAATCTTTTAAATATTCATACAGTTGGAAATCTTTTTTACCCGCTTCTGACTATGTGGCAAATCTGTTTTACCAGTTACCTGTAGTAATTAACACTTCATTTATTGAAATGTACTTTAAAAGCAATTTTCTATTCAACACCTTAGGTAATTACAGTGGGAAATGATTGATAACATCAGTTGATATTAAATATTGTACTGCTAATCACCATGCAATCTTGCATGCAGTTATTCATTAGTTACTTTTTAATTTGAATAGCTGACAATTTACATGGAATGCTTCAGTTATATGAATTATCATATTTTTATTCCCAAGAGAAGCCCTGCACTTCATTATAACAGAATCATTCACATTGCTTTTCTTTCATTTTTCAAGAGCAAAGTACTTTGATTTGAAAGTTCTGTAGCTGTAGACAGACAAAATAGTAGGATCTTCATTGTCAAATAACACTATGCGATACTTGTACAGTACAAAGGCACTTCTGGAGTAAACAAAGTCACATTGTTATACACTGTTCTGACACTAATAAACAGCTGATTGTGGTCTCCAAGAGATCTTTGTGCTTCTGTGTCATATTCTTGGAAATTATGCCATGCCCCCCAAAAATGTTCATAGTATTAGCTGCCTGCTCCAGTGGCTGTAGATGTCATTTACTTTCTAAAAGGCTTCACTTCATCACCCAGGGTAGATCATAACATTTTAACACTTAGAGTTATATATGACTCAGGCATTTAAATCTGTTGAGTCTTCCAGAAAGAGCATAAATACAAAATACACTAAATCAGTTTTATTAATGGGAGTTAAACTTGTTTTGAAAGTAACATGTAGTAATTTGGTGGAGATAATATATTCCCTATGAAATATAGAACCATCTGTTGTATGCAATCTCATTACGTGGGAATGTGGTGATATGCTTACTGTATAAAAACTGTGCTTAAAAATCTTGTTTCTTTTCCATAGTCAGTGTAAAGGCAAAGGCATTTGCTTATGCACACATGTAGCCAGCCAAAGAAGGAAATACAGATTAGTGTTATACACTTCTCTACACAAAAATTGAACTCTCATAATATTTGTTTTATGGCCCCATGGAACTTACCCCACATCTCAGCTCCTGCTAAAACACTGCTGTTTGCACAGGCAATAAGTGCTTGTCTCTTGTCCCTGCTGCAGAAGAGCTGAGGACCTTATCACTACCCGTGTGCTAACTTCCCTCTTCTGCCACAGTGCTAACGGCTCTTTTCTCTCTACAGGTTAGCAGGAATCCCCTTACTATTGACAATTTCAGTGCTGTAATACCACATGATCCACCAGAAATAGAAATTTTATTTTAGTGAAAGGCTGAAATTTACATTTTTATGACAGAACATAAAACCTATCTGTTCTGTATCTAAGTTCTGTTACTTCCTGAGTGCTTCATTAAAAAAAGACAAGTTCTTATGTGCAAAAAATAGAACTTTATGTGCTTTTCAATTAATTTCTACAGTTTCTTATTAGTGTCTTCTCATCCTATATGTTTGGAATCACTAGCATTGAGACTGTAGAGACACCACTTCAATAGCAGCAGAAGGATCTGGTAGGAAGTCTGCTTCTCCACACATATTAGCATAAAGTAGTAGTTCCCCCATGATATAAGCAGAATTTTATTAATGTGCCCAGAGGAGAAAAAAGGAAACTTTAAAGCTCATGACGTAAAACTTTACCAAAAGTAATTATTACTCTTTTTTTATTTAAAAAAAAAAAAATCATTAAAAAAAAAAAAAATCCCTCTGCAACACTACCAATTTTCTCTTTATCTTGACTGCCAACAAGGTATAAGTATAGCTTATGCCTTGAATTCTCATTCTGTGACTCTATTCTACATCCCTTGCTTATCAGTCTCTTAGTAACTCTTATAAGAATATTTTAATGCAGCTATAAGAATTCTCATTATACACATTTGGTTACTTTTTACTTCCTTGATTCCGACATTTCTCTAAATGCAATCTTCGGGTTTGTGAGACTACATTCTTTCAGTTCTCACTCTCCTCTGGTGTCTCCTCCAACCTCTCTCTTCAAAGGTTCTTCTTTTCTCAATCCTTACTTCTATTTAGTTGTTCACAGGGCAGCTTTTTCCAGACTGGGGTCACTTTATGAGATATGAAAAGCTATAGTATAAACTTTTTAATGCAAATACTTGAGCTAAATTGCCACATTTTATGTTTTACTGTGTGATCACTGAACAAAATTACACTTGTTTCAAATAGTTGAATTTATAACCCTCAGGAGTTTACATAAATAGTGAAAGTTCCATCCATTACATTTTCCTGAAATGGAGGGATGTAGACAATATCTTGAGTGTCCTCAACTCTCAAATACAAATATAACTCTACAGAAATGGCACTTCATTATGGTTTCAAAGTTCAATATCTCTGTGCAAAGAAAGTTCTTGGGGGGGGGGAATCTGCATAAATAAAAAAGTGTCCTTTCTAAATGACTAATATTGATTAACCTGAGAAAAACAATGTTTAAGGTTTTGGCATAATGAAAAGGTAAATGCGAAATATTTCATAGGCCACTTCATGTTACTAAAAATATTTAATATCTTAAGGTACTTCTTTGAATATAAATATTTTTATTTTATTTATAAGTTTGGAGGTTTTTTTTAATCTACTTCTGACTCTAATAGAAAGATGAATAAATAAGGTGTTCAGATTCCTATGCTTCTGGGAAAATAACTTTGTTCTTTTTTATGATCATTTATCAAGGTTTCAAAATATATTTAAAAATAAAGTAAGGACAAGTGAAAAAATCAGCTGGACTTTTAGATTAACAAAAAAATATTCCTCTATAGTTTGTGGAGGATTGGGGTGGTTTTTGGAACCATTTTCCTCTGTTCTCCAGTACTTGCTTGCTTCTGTTTGAGAAGTTCTCTCCAGTTCTTGACAAATTAGGAAGTCCAAGACAATTTAACTTCTAGTTTAAAAGTTTGCTCTCTATCTACTGAGTGCTAACAACACAAACAGCCAAATTGTGTTAAATTACATCTAAGTCATATTTCCACAATCTCTCTTCTGTCTTTAGTCAGGTACATATAACCGTATCCTCCAGAGAGCTATTGTTCCTTTCATTCTAATGTTCTGTTTGGATTATGAGCACTAATATGACAAATCAAACCTCACACTGTCCTCTATAGTTTAAGATTATTAAGAAAGAAGTATCTTAAAATTTTACTATAGAATAATCTCATTTGTCAGGTGAACAAGTCCAATAGTAGAACATTACTGGAAAGATTTCCTGAGAAAACACAGACCAAAAAAAAACCCTACCTCAACAGGAAAAAAACAATTGATCACAGTTTGTAGAGCATATATGGTCCATGTCATCTCTGACCTGTTCTATTTTGATAACTGACATGATGATAACTTAGCTGATAAACTATAGATTTAGACATATTAACCTTCTTTAGAACACTATAAAGACGTTGGTTCCTGCTTGACTGTGAACTACACTGCATCTTTATTGTCCTTCTCTCTTTGCATCAGTCTATGGATCTTGGTGGTGTCTGGGCTGTATTTCAGTTTTGTGTTTGTTTAGCACTTAATGAGACCCCAGATTATTAAATGCTGCTGTAAAACATGGTCATACAAATAAAGATAAAAGAAGATGACCATTATCTACAGGTAGAATTATATGTTCAGTCTGAAAAGGAAAAAAAAATAGAGGATTATCAAGATGAAATCTTTTTTCATCTTTTTTTTTTATTTTAAGAAAGAAATACATTCTCTCCTATGGAGTATTGAGTACTACCACTAAAAAGTGGCATCCTCCAGTTTATGTAGAATCATTATCTAACAGAACAGATAAGAAGAACTAAAGTAAATGACATAGAGTTCCTGATACATTTAAACTTGTAGATTACAGTCTTTAGGATAAAATATATATCCTTTTTTTCAAGACATGCATTTCAAACAGGTTCACTGAATTAACATTTCCTTTCTAAACTTCTCTTTCAATAAATTCCAGGTATTTCCACAACTAAGTTCAGCACTGGAAAGAAAAAATGCTGGGGGAGGGGAGAGGGAGGAGAAGGGATGAATAAAAATAAAGAACATCAGAAATATACATCAAATTCTTACCCAAACTGTATACTTCAGAAGTATTTTAGTAAACCTTAGACTTGACCAAATGTAGCTATTTTGCAGCCAGTGTAACTTGTCACATCTCCAAGCTTGATACATGCTTTGGTTCCCTACCTCTATCTTTTATAAGTTTATTTTCTCTTCTCTATCCTGATAGTTTTTTGAAACTTTATGTGTGTCCTTATGCTCACATTCTAATCTGTTCTTTATTGTTCCAGGCAGCTCTTCAGTATTGTTAAGGAGTGTGGAAGAGACGCAAAGCCCTCTACATATCTGCAGCTTTTCTTTTCTCAGTAATGTATAAAAGAATATAGTGCTGAGGAAACTGAGATAATAATAATCCTGCCTTGAACCTGAGGTAACAAGAGAGCACAAGACAGCAGGTGTGCACAGATCTTCAGAGGACTGCTGCTTGGCATACATCTCACCAGTCCTGGACTTCTGTAGAAAGTCTGCTAGTCCTTTCACATTAAAAGGTTTAAAAAAAGAAACAAACAAACAAAAAAAAACAAACAAAAAATCAAACAAAAAACCAAACAAAAACAAACAAACAAAACACAAACAAGCAAAACAACAGAAATAAAATGTAGGCTAGGGTACCTTAAAATTATAAGTCTCATATTCAGTTATGAACCAATCGATCTGCACTGAGAGTTATCTCAGATTGCTTAACTGGTCCCTAACCCAGTCATCTATTTCACAGTTTCTAACAGTACAAAAGAATAGGTACTTGGAAACTAAGGGAAAAAAAAAATCTTTATTAGTTGAAATAAACATCTCTCTGATAACATAGAAATTATCAATCTCTAAATCAAAACCATGTTTGAAATAGAAAAATTATTGGTGAAAATCTGAAATTAATTTTTAAACCAGTCATCTTTGAAAAAAAAAAAAAATTAAAATACCATTTGAAAAATGACTACAGAAATAGCAGGATGGTACTCAGATTTCCAGGTCAAATCTGGCCTGACTGCATGGATGATTGCAGAATAGAAGTAATCTCAGCCAAATACGCATGTGCTTTGAAATCCTTCCTTCAGGAAGGAATAATTCATTGCAATGAGATCTGCATACATCAGTGTCACCACATTTGGTGACTTGCTGGAAAAAGGGAACAACATATTCACTGAGTTCTATTCTCAGATAAATCTGGGATTGAATCTTGCCAGCAATTTTAAGAAATCCCTTGTCCACTCTAATTTTCACTGTAAGGAATAAATCCCACTTGTAGATAACACAGATTTCCAAACTGTGTCATATCATGGTGCATCCTCTCTCACTTCTAACAGCTTTTGTCACGACTTGATGCCACCTGTACTAAAACTGTTCCACCTGTATCACGAGGGCACAAGGGACTTTGCACCACACCACCCATGCATTTGCAGTGAGCCCACAATAAGGTCTTCAGATTATTGAAAACTATGATGTAAACATAAGGTTGTTTATTTGTATTGTCTCTTGGCTGTAAAGGGAAATTCAGCATATGCCAGACAAATGAATCTCTCTGAATAACATAAGATTAGCTGTCAAAAACATAACTAAATTTGTTTTATATTACAAAATACCTGTCTGGACTATGTAAACTGAAGGGCACAGCTTTTCAAGGATCACACTACTTGGCCAAACTTCAAAGATGAGTCCAGATCTGGTTAAAAAGAAGTGACAAGTAACTGGTATTTTATAAAACAATCTAATATCAGCTTCCAGAGGATGGGAACATGGAGACAGACAGATGTGAGCACCTTGGAACTTTTACTTCACTGTACAGGAAGAGAGAATCTAAGAAGCTAAACAATCCACTGGAAAAGGAAAATAATGAAAATATAAATTAAAAACAATGGAGCAACAGAGCAAGCAGAAAAAACATAGAATGATTACTTCACAAAGCATTGCATTTTTGAGAAAGTATCTGTAAAATTAAAACATCATTGCCTTCCACTTACCTTTTAACAGAACAACTTGGATGGTATAGCGTCCTAATAAACATAGCATAACAAAATAGTATGGTACTGTAAGAAATTCTCAGATGTCTCTGGCATGCTTTTTTGTGTTCATCAGTGAGGGGGAGACAAAATCATCACCCAACACTGTCGCATTCTGATAAATAGAAGAGTAGCAGTCTGTTCCCTGCTCCTGAGGACAGGTGACCCAGAGTGCTTCATATTCACAGTCTTCTCATGCCTGTTCCCTACAGAGGAAAGCAGCAGCCTCCACACTACTCAGTAATTGTCTGTGTCTCTTGTGACCCAAGCCTGATCAGGAAGAACTAAACGATGACTTTTGGTGTATATTTTTCCAGGTCAGATTGACAAAAATAATGAGAAGCCTGTGTTGCCTCATACAGGACTAGTATTCTTATTGCATGAACCTGAGGGCATGTGTTAAGTATCCTAGGATGTAATGTTGTGCAAAGCCTACTGGGGGAGCATTGGAGACCTGTACAGGGAAAAAGGAACCAAATCCAGTGCAGGATCATTCATACTGCTTTCAAGAGTAGTCTGTGAAGTGAACAATGGAAGCATACTCAAGATTTGTCTTTGTGAGAGCATATTGGAGCAGTCTGAGGGAATGAGCTGACAGTCATAGTAGATGACTGGGGATCAAGTGCTTATACTTACTTTCTGGCCCTCTTTTGTTCATCTGCACAGGCATGCTTTGACATTTATAAGGCCCTGCAATACATTATTTAGCATACAATGATTAATTTGAGCTTGTTCTTGGAAATGGTTATTTCCACAAAACACATGGAAAAAAAAATTACCTGAAGAAACTCAACCTGTTTTGGTTTGGTTTTTGTGGGTTTTTTTTGTTTGTTTGTTTGTTTGTTTTTTGTATAAAGAGTTTGAGGATAACTTCACATATCCAGACAGTCATCAAGACAGTAGGCAATGCCATTTTCCCCTTGGGCAACTGGCAGCCTAGAGTCACTCAATTTCACAGACTTTTCTTCCTGATAACAGAACCCATAGACTGATCAGCTGCTGCTGGAGCTTTGGGATGGAGGGAGAGGAACCTGATTTTCTGTTGGTTTCTCTGCTCTTTGATTTCCTTTAAAGTGACCCATCCTTCACCTCCTATGGAATAAGAGAAACCCCATGATTAGAACCTTGTGTTTTTCATTCCTGCTCCTTGCATGATTTTCCACATCATTAATTGTATCCTGACTAATCTTCCACCTTTCATTGCAAATACAGGGGAGGGGAACTAGAGAAGAGGAGGGGAGGGAAGAGGAGACTAGCAGAGGAATTTTGTTACAGGTCTTACAAAAATATCTTTTATATATATTCCTATCATAACTACCAGAATGTAAGCCTTTACCTGTGCCAGTGTGTATGTGAAAACAATGGTTCTCTTCTGTGGCACAACTGACATAAGATTTTTGCACATAATATGCATCTGTTAAATAAATAAGTTTGAGTGAAGGTTGTAATTCTGGTGGGATTGGATTTCATCAATTTTAAAAGGTTCCATAAATAAAATTTCACTAAGAAAATACCATCTTGAGTAGATGATTTTAATTCTCTCTATCACTGGGAAAAAAAAAAAAAAAGAAAAAGCATTTACAGTGTAAGGGAAAGAAGGAGAATAATAGTTTGTTTTATTTTGTTTTGTTTTGTTTTCTGGAAACTTCATCAGCTAAATGAATAATTTGATTTTAATATGAATTTTTGTTTGCTGATTAGGCACAGGCATATTTTGCCTTTTTGTCAATGTCTACAAACAGATACTCAGTATAAGAGGGAAATTGAAATTTCCATTTTATGAGCAAAGTTTTGCCAAGTGAAACTAACCTGAGTAATCAGAAATAAGATAATTTTAAAAATTATAAATTTGTTTGATTCATAAGCCTGGTTAAGGGAGTATTTATGGGTATTAATATTTTTTATGACTTTAAGTAATTTATTGTCTAGGCTTATGATATCATGTGCATATATTTCATATAAGAATGGATCAAAACAGCAAGGAGGACTGAAGTTTTTGGACCTTACACAGGTATAAAAACTCCATCATGCAAGCCTTGTGTCCTGTTGGGCTACTAACATCCTTTAATATATTAGGGTATTGGAATTTGAATAATTATTGTGTAGCTATGCTGCATCTCTGTCTGACTACTCCAATTAAAAAAACATTTTTACTAAAATTTTACTGCATTTTCCAATCCTTTAGAGAGGGTATTTTGGGATTTTTTGTGACCATTCAGAAACCACATAAAAAATAAATGGAATAACTATTGGGAAAGGCATAGTATGAAAACTATTCTCCCAGTGGATTACGTTTGTTCAATGACACCAAAATTATCCATTTTCTATCATGTTTCTCTCTTTATATTTCAAGTTATCTTGCATATTTTACAGGTTTGATTCCAAACCAAAGGTTGCCAGGATTTGAACAGTAACTGCGAACTGGAATTACCTTGAACATCATGAATAGATACCTCTGTTTGTCTTATTAACACAAGAAATGGTCCATTTTAACAAATGTGCTACCATCTGCTGCTTAAACAAACATCTACTCACCAATTCATCTGAGATAAAGCAATCTCTGTTGATAAGTGCATCCTCATATGAACAGTATTTGACTGCAGTTTAAGAAGGAAATGGTGAATCTAGAAACACAGGACACGGTTAGGAAAATAAATTAGCTATACTGTTCTATAAATTTTTCTTTCAAAGAAGGTAAAGGAGAACAGAATAAAGCTAAGCATCAGATGAATAAAATCAATATGAAACTAAATGCTAGCATAAAAATGATAAATTAGAAATATTTCCTTCATATATTCATATATCTCAGTGGGTTTCCTTTCAAAACAAAAATCCAAATCAAAAACTACTGAAATAGAGAAGAAAAAGGAATACATTGGAAGCAATAAAACCTCTGATCTGACACATCATCTCAAATGGAAACAATAACTATATATTCATGTGATAAGAACAATTTTCTTATATTTATGAACTAAGATATATGATTGAAAACTGTGTCTTACTCATTTTTTAATAGGCAATAGTTGTCTTGTAGAGAAGTGATATAATTTGTGACAGCTACACTATGAACTGCATTTTTTATTTAATTTAGAAAAAAATCTCTACGGAGCAAAGCACAGTTATAATTTGCTGCCTACCTATTCTTAATATAATACCAAGCTCCATAATAACTCACTGGGAACAAGAATAAATATCCTAAAGCAGATTTTAGCAGTTCCTGTTTCTTTCACACCTATATGTGGTGGGATGTTCAGAGAATCACAAAATGGTTGAGGTCGGCAGGAACCTCTGGAGGTTTTCTAAGTTCAGCTCCCCTGCTGAAGCAGGGTCAGCTTGAGGAGGTTGCTCAGGACTCTGCCCAATCAGGTTTTCAACATCTCCAAGGATGGACACTTTGATGACCTGTCTGGGCAACTTGTCCCAGTATTTATTCACCCAGATCCAGTAAAGCATTCAGTATGTCCTAATCCACAGCATATAAAAGTGAAAGGGTAATCCAACTCTAAGGCACTAAAAGGGTCTTATGTTAATCAAAGTTCTTGGGTCATATTATACCCCTTTGAATCAAAACTAATGTCAATTTATAATCACAAAAACTTCTGAGTAAAATAAAGCATAACTGTGAAATGGAAGGAGCATATTTTTCTGATAATTTTTACCTTTTTTTTTTCTGACAGCTGCATTACATTTTTGTCCATTTACTTCCCTGTTCCTCCCTAAGATTTCTTGTTTCTCTGTATCCTCTTCTCTCCTTATTCCTGTTCCTGATTCTCACTCCTCATTGCACTTTATCGCTCTCCCTCTTTGTTGAACAGGTCTGAACAGACTTTCAATTGTCATTGTCATGATAGGTATTTTGAAAGCATTTTACAAAAAGGATTTCCTTCACAATATTTCCTAAGCTGTGTGGATATGTACATGTCAGGATGACATCTTGCTGTCATTTCTCTGCCACTGCTGTATCCTATACCTTTAGATTTAGCTCCTGAAAACTGAACTTTTCTTATTTAATCCATTGATAGTCTATTATCACATCTCCTTGAGCATTTTCCTAACTTCTTTCTGCTTTGTGAATATTTGAATATTTGAAAATTAATGTGAAATTGCCTTCTCTATACCATAGTTCTTCAACTGATTGTATTTTCTTCTCATCACTCTCAACTGCACATGAAATGTAAAAGCACAGCAAGGAAATCTGTTTCTTGCAGATCCATCAAATGCTTCAGACTAACCCTTCCATTCAAGATGGTGCAGAGGGTTTGAACTCTGCAGCTCCCCCAGGAGAACTGTGCAGAAAGTCTGCATAATGCTGCAGATGTGTGGTATTAGAAGTAATGTAGCTGAGCTCTGCTTCTTAACAAAGTTTCTAAATATTCTGTCTCTCTCTTAGGTCTTATTCAACAACAACAGTTGTGGGTTGGGTTTTTTTTTGTTTTTCTTTTTGTTGTTGTTGTTGTTGTTGGTGGTGGTGGTGGTGGTTTGGTATGGTTTAGGGTTTTTTTCAGTTGCAGGGAAAGGGAAGCGGAACAATAGTTTTTGTTTGGTTTGGATATGCACTGATAATTGGGCATATATTTTCTCTTTAGAGAGACTTTACCTCTTTGCTTCCTGATTCACAATGAATTTTTTTTCTACCTACCCTATTTCTTTTTACTCCTTCCTTTCTTTTCCCATTGCAAAAATGTGTTTGGTTTATAACTGGTGGGATTTTGGTAGCTGGGGAGGAGGCTACTGGCACGGCTTCTGCAAGAAGATTCAAGAAGCTTCCCCAGCTCCAAATCAGACTCACCTCTGGCCAGGGTAAAGCAACTCAACACCTCTTTGATAACATATTTAAGAGAGGAAAAAACTGTTAGAGGAGTTCTTTTATTTTGGGAGGGTTTTTTTTTATTTTGGAGAGGAGTGGGACATGAGAGCAGCAATCATGTGGACACTGAGGTCAGTGAAGGAGGCATGCCAAGCAGTGATTCCCCTTCAGCCTGTGCCCTTGCTGCCCTTACAGATCAACAGTGGAGAAGAATCCTGTCTGTAGCCTGCGAAGGACCCCATGCCAGAGCAGAGGACTGATTGCAAAGAAGTCCATAACTGATGGAAGCCCACACTGGAGCAATTTATCACTGAGAGGCCTACAGCCCATGGAAGGGATTCGTACACAGAAGTTTGTGGAGGACTGTCTCCTTTGGGAGGGACACCACCTTACAGCAGGGAAGGACTGTGAGTTTTCCCTTTGAGGAGGATGGAGTGGCAGAAACAACACTGAACAGACTGGAACTGAACACAATCTCCCTTCCGTGCCTTCCTACACTGTTGAGGGGGAGAAGGTAGAGGTTTGGCAGTAGATCTGAGCCCAGGAAGAAGGCAAGGTGTATTTAAGATCTGGTTATATTTATCACTGTCCTGCTCTGATTCAACTGATGAATTGTTGGTATGCTTTTTTGCTTAAATTCATTTTGTTTCCCCAAGTGAAGACTGTCTTCTGCCTGTGAACATAACTGGTGAGTGAGCCCTCCCTGTCCTTTGTCTTGACTCTTGATCCTTTTGTTGTATTTTCTCCTCCCCATCCCACCAAAGGAGGGTAGGAGTGAGCAAGTGGCTGCATCATGCTTTGTTGCCTGCTGAGTGGGCTTAAACCACAAGGAAAAGAAAATCAGATTGTGTGGGATACAATTAATCTGATTCAAATAAGTACTTTAAAATTTAATTGTTGAACTGGGCTCCTTTCCAGTTGTCTGTGCACAAGGACAGATCCACATGCAGAAATTACAAAGCAAATTACAGCTTTTCTGTACTTTTTTTCACAACAATGGTTTATGCTTCAAACAAAATATTATTGCATGTCTCAAATGATTAATTTAATTTAATTTTAGTTCCCAAAAGCTGTGCACTGAATCTAAGATATCTATCCTGGACCCCCCTCTTGTTGATGATGAGATTGACACATCCTGAGGACAGTTCAGATGGGATGATAATCCATGTAACACTTTCCCTACTCTTCATTGACTACCTGGGCTTGTTTGGGTGTGATGTTGAATTATTGCATGGCTGAAGCTAGATAATGTATTTTATGTTTATCATCTCCAGATATACCAGTAGTCTAGGTCATTCTGTAACAAATTCCAGTGTATACTACCAACTGAAAGAAAAAAAAAAGGGAAAAAAATCTATACATATGCAAAAGCACAAGAGAAATAACTAGTTCTACCTATTTGATTCCACCTTGTCCCTGCAAAATTGAACTTTATACATATATAAATCCAAAAAAAAAAAAAAAACCACCCAAATAAACCAACTTGATGAACCTCTCATGACAGTTCTAATCCTACAGTCCTTACATGCTTCAAACTATTGTTAATTTCAAGCACTTAAGGTATTGCAATAAGAACAGCATCCATCCTTTCCAGGGCCTACTGACTCTTTCACTTGGGCACTATGACTAGTTACTTGCATCTTACTTTTTGTTGTATGTTGTAGTGTAATCACTTTGGTATGAGATCCTGGACTGAAATAAAAAAATATAGACTAAATGGACACAAATCTGGGACATTTTTCTATAAGCAGTTTTCCATCCATTGGAGAATTTTGTTTGTTCCAATGTTTTTTCCTGAATACACAGTGTCTTTTGGCTTAACTGTTGGAAGCCAAGCAGGTCAATGCCAACAGATGATCTGCAAGGAATATATAAAAATAACAACCTGTATGGTCCCTTAGTAAACAGCTGTCATGTGAAAACCTTTCCACAGGAAATTACTGTTGTAGTGAGACATGCAGAAGTGGACAAAAAGGGGAAGAAGTAACTTCTCATCTAAGAAATTAATTTTTTTATATAAGAAATAAATAATGTTTCCTATGCTTAATATCTCTGATCAATGATCTTGTCATAAATAAACTAAACAGGCTGTAGCCTTAGATTCTCAACAAATAATTCAATTTTATGAAGATATTTTACTTATACTGGGCTAGCTCTTAGAAGTGAAATACTGAGAAGTATGTAATACCTTGTAAAACAATGGTCTCCAAAATATCCATGACACTTTGCAATGCCTCAGTAGTGTCCTGTAGGTCATGTTGCTTTTCTGCCATTCTTAGAAGGAAAGTATTGAATTTTTAGTGAGAATAATATATGCCATAAAATTAAAAAATATCTTCTAGCATAATCAACTTTTTACTCCAGATGCAAACACAAGACTATCTTTAAGGCATTGATGTTATTTTGTAAGGAAAAGGCAATTCTGAGGACAAGGTTGGGGTTTTTTTCTGAAATATATGTGAATTCTGAAACTTACGTAGCTTGGGAGAACTGTTGTTGAAGATTTTGCATTGTGTGTTTATTATTACCTGTTGTTATTAACTGTGCACTGAATGATGCTGCAGACCTGGTGACAGAGGATGCAGAAAAGGTGGAGCTACCAAATGCTGCCCTTGCTTCGGTCCTCACTGCTAAGACCAGCCCTCAGGAATCCCTGACCCTGGAAGTAAGAGTAAAAGCCTGAAAAGAGGAAGTCTCTCCAGCAGTCAATGAGGATTGAGTTAGAAAACACTTGCATAAACTGAACACACACAGATCCATGGGCCCTGATGGGCTGCACCCATGAGTGCTGAGAGAGCTGGCTGATATTGTTGCTCTACTGCTCTCCATGATTTTTGAAAGATCATGGGGAAAAGGCAAGGTGCCCAAGGACTGGAGGAAAACCAATGTCACTTCAGTCTTCAAAAATGGCAAGAAGGAAGACCCTGCTAATTACAGACCAGTCAGCCCCACCTCCATCCCTGGAAAGGTAATGGAGTATCTCATTCTAGAGATCATATCTCAGCACATGGAAGAAAATAAGGTTATCAAGAGTAGCCAGCATGGATTTGCTGAAGGGAGGTCATGTCTGACTAATTTAATAGCCTTCTTTAATGGTTTGACTGAATGGGTAGATGCAGAGAGACCAGTAGATGTTGTCTACCTTGACTTCAGCAAGGTTTTTGGTAATGTCTCCCATAACATCCTTGTGGGTAAGCTCAGGAAGTGTGGGTTAGAGGAGTGGACAGTAAGGTGGGTTAAGAACTGGCTGAACAATAGAGATCAAAGTACTGTGATCAGTGGTGCAAAGTGCAGCTGGTGACCTGTACGTAATGGTGTTCCCCAGGGGTCAGTTTTGGGTCCAGTCTTATTCAACATCTTCATCAAAGACCTGAATGAAGGGATAGAATGTACTCTCATGAAGTTTGCTGATGATACAAAACTGGAAGGAGTGGTTAATACACTGGAAGGCTGTGCTGCCATCCAGCAAGATCTGGACAGACTGGAGAGCTGGGCAAAGGCAAACATAATGAAGTTCAACAAGGATAAGGGTAGAGTCCTCTGCCTGGGCAGGAACAACACCATGTACCAGTACAGGTTAGGGGTAGACACACTGGAAAGCAGCTCCATGAAGAGGGACCTTGGTGTCCTGGTGGACTATAAGTTATCTATGGAACAGCAATGTGCCCTTGTGGCCAAGAAGGCCAGTGGTATCCTGGGTGGCATAAAGAAGTGTGTCCAGAAGGTCAAGGGAGGTTCTCCTCCCCCTCTGCCTTAGTGAGGCCACATCTGGAGTATTGTATTCAGTTCTGGGCTCCCCAGTTCAAGAGAGACAGTGAAATACTAGAGGAAGTCCAACAGAGAGCTACAAAAATGATGAAGGGACTGGAACATCTCTTTCATGAGGAAAGGCTGAGAGCCCTGGAGCTGTTTAGCCTGCAAAAGAGAAGACTGAGAGGGGATCTTACTAATATTTACAAATATCTGAAGGGTGGGTGTCAAGTAAAATGGGCCAGTGTCTTTTCACTTGTGCCCTGTGATAGGACGAGAGGTAATGGTAGCAAGGTGAAACACAGGAAGTTCCACCTCAACATAAGGAAAAACTTCTTCATTGTGAGAGTGACAGAGCACTGGAACAGGCTGCCCAGAGAGGTTGTGGAGTCTCCTTCTCCTTTCAAGACCCACCTGGATATGTTCCCGTGTGGCATGCCTTAAGTGTTCCTGTTCTGGCAGGAGGGTTGGACTCAATAATCTCAAGAGGTACCTGCCAACACTTACCATTCTATGATTCTGTGATTTAATAGTTGAACATTAAAGGCAGTGAAAATCTTCCATTTATAAGAGATAAGCATTTTATTTGGAGTATTTTGGATGTTATGTTTGCTTTCCACTTTTGCCCCTATACATAAATTTTTTGGAATGTGACAAAAAATATCAAGAGCTTTATAGACACCTAAAGAGTCCATAGTCTTAGTTTCATAATGTTGGTTTTTTTTTTTAAATCAAGAATAATAAAATATTCTATTGTAAGCCTAGAAAAATTTTCAGTCCTGTTTTCTAGTTAAGAAAAATTCCATCAAAACGCAGAAGTTTATACAACCAAGAGACACATTGTAGGTGAAAAAAAAAAACAGTTCAGTGTTTTCAAGCTAGCACGCTACAGTCTCCAGTAGATCCACCTAATTCTCTATCAAGCATAACTTCTTTTTTTTCCCTGAATCCTTCCATTGAAAACCTATACATGTGACCATAACACTTGTAACTCCATATGAAATTAAAATTACAGGGTATTTATTGTTGTTTATGCACAGTGTTGTATAATAATAATAAAAAAATCAACAATTCATCACTTATTATGTTAAAGATTACTAACTCCACAACAGGAGTTCTCCAAGACCACTTCATTAACTCTCAGATGAAAACAGGAAAACCTGACAGAACAAAGGTAGTTAAGAAGAGTAGGTATTTCAGGAGAGAGGACGATTCACAGCATGGCACATGAAGAGATGGTTCCTTTGTGACATACACAGTATACTAAATAATGGTACCTAGGAATAACTGCAAACTTGAGAGTCTTAAGTATCACAGGACCAGGAGATATGTAGTAACCCCAAAGCCTCCTTTAGTGTATTACACAGAAAAGTAATCAGAAAGATTTTTCATTTTGAGAAAACAGTCTCTGGAAAATACACAGTAGAAGCTGACCTGCAAAAAGCTCTGTGATGAACTATGTGTCAATGTTGAGAAGATGCAGGAATTGCAATAAGAAGGACAGTATTCATTAGAGTGAGACTGTGTGAGGATGTATAGAATATAATATGTGACAGTTTACATTTCAGTACATTACACTGCAAAACTCTCATCTTTTAAAAAGACTGTAGGAACTGAATGAATGCTGACATTTATCTAAATTCTCTTACTCTGAGAATATCTATAGTTGCACTGCCTAGTTTAACTATGTCTAGAGGATATAAACTTTGACTTTGGCTCTGAGACACAAGACAGCTGCTAATGGTCTAGGATTAGCAAGATTTTTACCATAGGTATTTTATTGCTTAATTGCCAACTACATTCATTTTCTAACCCGCAGTGCTCTAACCACTGTCAGAAATACCTGTTTGATTCTGGTGCCTTCCTTCTGTTCCTACATTCTTATTTAGATTTATTTTCCCACAAGATGGTAGCAGGTGATATATTACAGCAGTCGCACAGTAGACGTACTAAAGTTGTATTGCTTTTTATGCCCATCTTCTGGCAGTAAACGTTACTCAAAGGTCTGACAATGGTAACTATCACCTTCATATTTCCAGAACAATGATGACTTCTTCACAGCTATATGAGAAAGATGGTTTGTTAGGATATATGTACCTCCTTCCAGTATGTTGTTTTTACTTCTACCATGCAAATTTGTGATTCATTTACTTCAACAAAATACCCATTCCACAAAGACAGTGCTTTCAAAATGGAAGCAGGTTGATGGTGAAGAAGTTGTCGTATATGAAATAATCCTTCACAATTATTTGTAATCTCTTTACAGTAACCAGCAATGCATCACGTTACACAGATAAGAAACTCAACCAAGATGAGGGGGCAATAGCCAAGCTTTTCTCCTGATAATTCTGCTATTGGGTTGCTAGTTTGTTTATTTCTGTGTTTTAATCTAGTGACTGCATAATATATTCAAACAGTCCTAAAGAACATGTACTGAAATGTAAAATTCTCAGAAGTTCAAGCAACATCAAGATACTGTGCCTGGATGCCTCCTATTCATTTGCACAAATCCCACTCTTATGGCTTCTCTTGATAGAGATAAATATCTATTGTCATTTAGGATGAACAAATCAGGTAGGTATGACATAACACACACTCCTGAAAATGCTTTTGTGAAAAAGAAAGTAGAAACCATGATAGATAAAACAGATAATTTCAAATGGTAATAGATGTCTGTGGGAGAATACGAATCAAACCCTTGAAGTTCCTCTGAGAGCACTATTAAATGCTCAAATCCTTTTCTGTTTGTTATTATTATTATACCACCACGCTCGAATCATCATGTTAGATACCTAAATTGATGCCTAAAATTCTGTTTTTCACCATAAGAGGACTCAGGGTTGGTCAGAGCCTGAAGGGAGATCTGCCTAGACTTTCTTCTCCTAATAAGATTCCCAGAGGAAAAGGCGGGGATGGGGTATGTGTGTGTCTGTGAATAGAAGGAGGGGGGGGAAGAAAAAAAAGAGGAAAATAAAAGACTTTTAAGCTCCAGAAAGTGAGGTTTTACTGTACTATAAAATAAGACAATTAACTTTATTAAGCAGAGAAATCTCAAGGTCTTGCTTCAATTTCCTAAGCAACAAAGGCAGCTTAGCCAAGTTGCCTTATCTGATTTCAGTTGTTCTGAAGTCATCTACCTAGCTGCACGTGTTACTTTAGAAGGCTGTGTGTATCCTGGAGGTCTTGAGAAATCTCAGATATGGAATCTAAAGCGGAAGTAAATATAGATGTTAACTGCATTAAGCCTGACCTGACTATATCAGGCACAATATAAATGAAGAAAAGTTTATACAGAATTTTCTCCTGACAGTCACATTAAGAAGGACATGAACCTGATGGGTCAGGTCCAGAGGAGGTCCATGAAAATGATCAGAGGGCTGGAGCACCTCTCCTACAAGGACAGGCTGAGGGAGTTGGGGTTGTTGAGTCTACAGAAAAGAAGGCTCTGGGGAGACCTAATGGTGGCCTTACAGCCTGAACAGGGCCCACAAGAAAGCTGAAGAGGGACTGTTTACAATGACATGTAGCAATTGGATTAGGGGCAATAAATTAATTAAATTAGAAAAGGGCAGATTTATACTGGACATTAGGAAGAAGTTCTTTACTATGAGGGTGGTAGTGCTGGGCACCCTGTAGTGCCCAGCAATAGGACAAGGAACAGTGGGAATAAACTTGAGCATAGAAGGTTCCAAATCAACATGAGGAGGAACTTCTTTATTGTGAGGGTGATGGAGCACTGGAACAGGCTGCCCAGAGAGGTTGTGGAGTCATCTTCTCTAGAGACCTTCAAAACCTGTCTGGATGCATTCCTGTGTGACACAACCAGCATCCCAGCTGAAGTGCCTCTACACAAATGCAACAGCATGGGCAACAAACAAGGGAAACTGGAAGTTACCATGCTACAGGAAGGCTATGACATAGTGGCCATTACTGAAACTTGGTGGATGAATCCTACGACTGGAGTGTGGCTATCAAAGGCTACAGGCTATTTAGAAGGGATAGGCATGGAAGAAGGGGTGGAGGTGTTGCACTCTATGTTAAGGAATGGATAAACTGTGAAGAGTTGTTCCTGAAGAACAGCTATGAGAAGGTTGAAAACCTATGAGCAAGAATTAGGAGTCATGACAATAAAGAGAGCCCTGTAGTTGGTGTTTACTACAGGCCACCTGATCATGGGGAGGTTATTGATGAAGCCTTCATACTCCAGGAGACATCACACTCACAGGCTCTCATACTGCTGAGGGACATTAACCACTCTGACATCTGCTGGAAAAGTAACATGGCAAGCTGTAGGCAATCCAGGAGATTCCTGAAGTGCTGGATGATAACTTTAAAGAGGCTTTCCATAGAGTGCAAGAGCTCTCAATACCCATGGTGCAGGAAATCAGGCAAGAAGGGAAAAGGACTGTCATGGCTGAGTCATGAACTGCTGGTTGAACTAAAGAACAAGATGAAATTACACGAACGGTTGAAACAGGGACAGGTATCCTGGGGGGAATACAGGGACACTGCCTGGTTATGTAGGAACAAAGTCAGGAAGGCCAAGGCGCAGCTAGAGCTGAACTTGGCGAGGGATACAAAGGAAAACAAAAAGGGATCTTATAAGTAAATCAGAAAAGGAAGGTCAAAGTAGTTGTGCCCCCCCCGGTGATTACCAATGGCAAATTAGTATCAGCTGATAAGGAGAAGGCTGAGGTACTCAATAACTTTTTTGCCTCAGTTTTCACTGGCAACCTCTCTCCTCACAACTCTCAAGTTGGTAGCCCACAGGACAAGGACCAGGTAGACAAAGTCCCTCTCACTGTAAGCAAGGGCAAGGTTCATGATCACCTGAGGAACCCGAACATAAATTAGTCTATGGGACCTGATGAGGTGCATCCCAGAGTACTGAAGTAATTGGCTGATGGAGTTGCTGAGCCACTCTCCATAACATTTGAGAAGTCAAAGCAGTCAGGTGAAGTCCCTTGTGACTGGAAAAAGGCTAACATTGTGCCCATCTTTAAAAAGGGTAGAAAAGAAGACCCTGGGAACTACTGCCCTGTCAGCCTCACCTCTGTGCCTGGGAAGATCATGGAACAGATCCTCCTGGAGGATATGCTAAGGCACATGGAGGTAATCCTAGGTAGTCAGCATGGATTTACTAGGGGCAAGTTGCCTGACCAGCCTAGTGGACTTCTACAATGAAGTGACTGCATCAGTTGACAAGGGTAGACCTATGGATGTCATCTATCTGGACTTCTGCAAGGCCTTTGACACGGTCCACCACAACATCCTTATCTCCAAGTTGGAGAATTACAGATTCAATGGGTGGACTGTTCAGTGGATAAAGAACTGGCTAGATGGTCACATCCAGAGAATGATGGTCAATGTCTCAATGTCCAGATGGAGGAAGGTGATGAGTGGTGTCCCTCAGGGGTCTGTGCTGGGACCAGTGCTGTTTAATATCTTCATTAATGATATTGATAGTGGCATTGAGTGCACCCTCAGCAAGTTTGCAGGTGATACCAAGCTGGGGGGTGCAGTTCATATGCCAGAGGAACAGGATGCCATCCAGAGGGACCTGGATAGGCTGGAGAGGTGGGCCCAAATGAACCTTATGAGGTTCAACAAGGCCAAGTGCAGGATCCGGCACCTGGGCTGGGGTAACCAGCATTATCAGTATAGGCTGGGAGAGGATATACTGGAGAACAGTCCTGTGGAAAGGAACTTGGGTGTGCTGGTGGATGAAAAACTGGATATGAGACACCGATGTTCAATTGCAGCCCAGAAGGCAAATCATATCCTGGGCTG
>JANHGN010017955.1:1061-54752 GCA_024605025.1 Megaceryle maxima
AAAAAAGCATGTTTAGTAGAAATAACACATTTTAACACATAAGAGAAGGCAGGTTAATGCCTCTTTGATCTTGCCAGTTGGAAAGAACAAATTGATCTAGCCAAAAGTTGTCACTTTAATTTCTCACTATCAGTACGTATAGTTTGTATTACAATTTCTGTAACATTATTTTATTACAGAAATTCCAGTTATCATTGTTTGAATTCCTAAACTTTATAACTCAGAATTTCATAATAATATGAAATAAAAATTCCAAATGCTATTAAGGTATTTTATGTGTAGATATTTTAAAATACTCATATGTGAGTATACTGATAGATAAGTATTATTATAGTAGTGTATATATATATTCTTTCTTTCTTACCCCATTTTGAAGTCCTAGGGTAAGGAGCTTGAATATAAGTTAACAAGGCTTTTTAGATACTATAAACAGACCACAGTCAATAATAAAAGTGTATGTGAGGGTAACAAATCACATGATCCCAAGCTATGTGAAGTGTAGTTACAGCCTATGTTTAGCCAAGTGGGGATGAGGTGGGTACCCAAGCCTTCACTTAGTTTGGAGCTTGAGGGGTTTTCCTTTATGTGTGTCTAGTTTTGAATATAAAATTCTCCTTGCAGGTTTTTGGCAGGATTTGGGTTGAGCAAAGAATAGCAAAAAAACCTCCTGTATTTAATTATATGAGTAGTTTCTTCCAGTTCATGTAAAATATTACTGTTGAAGCTTCAGCAAATTGGAAGTTTGTTTCATATATAACAACTCTCAGATAATGGTAATAATAAAAATTTTCCAAATAAATTATTTATGGGGTGTTCATAAGTGAAAAACAACAGGTAAAAGTATCAAAGCATCTTTTCAGTTGGTGAAGGATGACTTTAGACAGGACTAAACCACTGACAAGTAATATTACTTTGTGGTAGCTTAACTATCTCTAAGTGGTATCTCCTGGTGCAGAAAACTGCACTTGCTTATTTTACTTTTTCTAGAATTTTTTTTTTTTCAAGAACATGAGTAAGATTCTGTTACTAGACTCTAAGGCTAGCTCCACAAGGAGAGCTAACTTGCACCTGGGTTCATCCTCAATAAACTTATTTGAGCTCTGAGAGGTTCATCATGGCTGCTTGTCCCAGTGGGCCACATAGAAATTCCATATGTAAGAGTAATAGGAAAATGAGCTTAAATTGTAGGAATAAGCTAATACACCATAACTAGTTTCTCAAATACTATTTGTCTTTACTGTAAATTTAATGAAATTCCTGTAATTTTTGTCCACACATGAAACAAACGGCTTGACAGGTATAGTGCATTAAATTATGTCCTATTGGCATATATGACACACTTATAGTAGTGGGGTTTTTTAAGAGAATTCCATATTTAATACCTTATGAACTGTTAGGGCATACATTACTAAAAAAGCAGTTTTAAAAATAAAAAAACCTGTTACATAATCAAAGGATGTGGAGGCCATCAAAAACTGTGAGGCAGATGGATTCTGTAACATTTGTCAGAGTTAAAATGAAATTATGCCAAGCTTACAGAAACACTTCTATATGATAAGACAGTGCTAATTTATTTTTGTAGGTAAGTAAAGGAAGTAAATTTGGAATAGCCATTCTTGGAAGCTTCTTATAAGCATTTTAGATCTGATAATTACTTACAAAATTAGTTGACCATTACTGGTTCCCCAATACATACCTATTTCGAGTGCATTCAAGTATGAAATCCCCTCCTTGGGGAGTAACAAATTTCATCAGAGTTTAATATCATTATTCTTGAACTTGCACTTGATTTAGTATGGGGTGGGAGATAATCACAGCAACATCTACAATGCCTTGTGTACATGGAGAGCTACAGGAAGAAGTAGCTGTTAAGAATTTGGGCAAAGTCAAGGACAGGAAGAATGTTTGTGTTTTAAAGAGTTATCACTGGTGGCATGGGAAATCTAGCTATTTTACATTTGCTTTGCTGTAATGCAAAGTACTCTTGTCTGTGTTCTGTAAGAAATTAATATTATGTTAAGATGTGTAGATTACATAACGTGCGAAGAAAAGTTTATCCATCTCTGGGGGCCGTGCCCAGAACACAGGCCGATGGGAGGGAGTGGCAGAGTTGTTAATACTTGCCTTTGATAGATACGCACTTGAAAGCCTTTTAATGCCGGCTTTCTTTGCTTGGTTCTGGTATGACTCGAAGAGTTGTGTTGCTTCTGGGAGAGATCATTGATGGAAAATAGCAGTAGAGCTGTCAGGGGAACCTTGCACAGGTACTGTCTAGTCACTGACTTACCAGGATATACAGCTGCTGTTACTCTAGTCCTTCTCTTTCGTGAAGGCTAAGTAGCGTGAAAGAGGGAGGAAGGAGTGTTGGTCTCTGTTACGATGTCCCACATGGGATGGGGGAAATTGTTGGAATGTGAACTTTATCATTTTAATGAAATTATGAGTCTTTGTTCAGATTTGTAGTCTACTTTGTTACAGTTGTGAAACAGCATGTATGGTGAACAGCTAAGGCAGAGCTCCAGGATCTTGCCTTCCATTCTTAGTTTCTTCTTCAAATTTTGTAAACAGATGTTAAAGTATAGATTGTTTTATCCTGTACAAATTAGTAGCTAATACCAGTTTAAAAATCATCCGTATATATCCCAGAATAACAGTGGGTGGTAGTGTCTAATTAGCTGTGCCTAGATGATATCTGATAGATAGGAAATTAAAGTTGGAAAGATCCCCATTAAAGTGTCTTTCATCCTTTAGTATTTACCCTTTTTTATTGCTGGCTAGCTAGCATTTTATCACGTGTTACTAAGCCTCTGGAAGCAGGTTTACAGAAATGGGGACTAAGTTTATTAGAGCAGTATTATCTTTGCATGCACCACTTTCTTCTGCTCTGTTCTGCTCTGTCTCTGGGCTACCTGGATTGTGTTTCTGTATTTAATTGCTTTCAGTGGTTTGTGGCTCGTTTGTTTTGTTCCCCCCCCCCCCCGCCATGGATTTGCACAGTCTACCCTAGAACCCATGTAAACATTTGGGTCCACAACATCCTGTCGCAAGTTGAGCTTGATTATGATTTGCACAGAGTCACCCCCTTTTGGTAGTTTTGAACCTGCCTTCAACTAGCATCTTTTGACTCTTCATTCTTATATTTGGCAAGACAGTGAACAGTATCTATGCAGCTTCTCCAAGCCATTCATTTTGTAGGTCGTCTTGCCCCTCTTGGCTATAAATAGCTATCTTTCTACACTGAAAAGGCCTGATGTATTCAGTTGATTCTATGGAAGGTATCCCATACATTTTTAACTTGCCTTTGTCTGAGCTCTTTTTTACTTGGAAGTCTTTTGAGTTTGTTTGGTTTCGGTTTCTTGTTTGTTTTGGGTTTGGGTTTTTTTGGGGGGATGGGGGGTGAGGAGGAGGAGGGTTAGATGAAAGGAATAGGATTAAACCTGCACTCAGTATTTTAAATATAAGCACAGATTAGCTCTGCATACTGTCACAATAGTGTTCTGTGTTTTGGTTTGCTTACTTTTTTCCTAACTATTTGTTGATATATATGGACCACTGAGTAATCCAATTTATCTAAGGTAAACTCATATCCAGATCTTCTTGTGGGTGGCAATTATTAGCTCAGAGCCTGTGGTTCTGTATAGGAGCCCAGAATTTCCTGATGCCTGTAGATGCACAGGATTTCCTTTATGTTAATCTATAATCACTGCTTCTGTTTATTGTACAAAACAGTCCTCTAAGTCTTCAGTTAACCCTCATATTCAGTGTTTCATAAAACTTTGTACTGTCAATGGTCTTCATCATTTAACTAGTCATCCCATTTGTGAAGTAATTATGAATGTATTGAACAGCACGAACCAATGCAGATTTTCTGTGAGTTCTGTGGTGGCTGCCTTCAGTGTGGAAACCAGTTAAACAGTTTATGACTGTTTCTTAACTATTCCTCCATGCAAAACCTTTCCTTTTTATCACTTGGTTATTTAGTTTCCTCAAGAGATTTTAAGTGAGGGACTTCTGGTATCTTTTTGGAATCTCAGGTAGATTCTAGCATGTAGTTGTCCTTTATCTATGTTGTATTGCTGCATACTCAATGAATTCCATTAAATTTGTCTTCACAACAGCCAGATCAAATATTTTTCAATACACAATTTTTGTATACTAATTCTATACTTTGATTACATTTTTTAATAATTTACACACAGATACGTCAGTCTTGATATTCCTTGTGGCTATCTCTAAATACTGTCTATTTTCCACAGATGATTTCTTTTGGTGCTTTGTCAGCTCTAAGGGAGAGGTTCTGGGCCTTGGATACAAGCAGTAATGAACGTTGTTATGTTCACTACTGTTTCTGCATCATTAGAGACCCTCAAAACCAGGTTAAACTATGAAAAACTTCCTAAACTGTAGGACAACAAAGAAAGACATAAGGATTTTACTTCACTTCATCGTATATTCCTTTATATCTGATAATCTGTTGTCCTTTTGGGTTTCTGTTCTCAGTCTTTAAGGAAATAATCAATAGTTTTCTTGTCTTTTTTTACTGTTTCAACTGGGAGGCTAGGGGGCATTATGTTCTTACATCAAATTTGTCAGCATGTAATTCTCAATTTTTCTCTTGGACACATTCAACTCTTTTTAGGGAACTCCCTCCAGTAATCTCTCCCCAGTTCAGATATCTCCAGTTAGGTATTTTGAGATGTTATCTTAGGCTCTTTACAGCCCAATATGACTGATATGCTAATTGAGTTTCCTTGGTAAGACATTTGTTTCTAGCCTTCTGATACTTTACATTTCTATTAAGTGAAAAGCAATTTTAACAATATTGTCTTATATTTTGTAGGTCAGATTCTTGCTTAGTGTGAAAGAGGAGGGTAGTTTGTGATCATTGATTAAACAAGCGAGGAGGTGTTGCTCTTCTGCTTGAAGAGTTGTTAAGCTGCCTGTCTGTTATGGGAGTAGTTGCAAAAAGGATTTCTCAGAAACTGAGATTATTAAATTTTTAGCCCCTGACAGGATGATGCTGTGGGACTTAGCTCTGGTGGTTGTAGGCTGTCCTCCCTATTCTTCTGGGGTTTATTGCTTTCCCCTTGGCAGCATTCTCAAACAGGACATGTGAATAATTTTTTTTTTCCCAAGTCCTTCTAGCTTTCTGCATTCACCATTAGCCTGAATATAAGGCTGAATTTGTTTGGGTTGTTGGGTTGAGCTTTTCTTCATAAGTTCAGTTGTTTGCCTTTGTGTTGTGCTCCAAGTTCAAATTTTAATGTACATCCCATTTTGAGTCCAAATAATGGTTTTAACCAGTCTGATGAGGAGAAGGAGTTGTTTGTTCTTGTGTTTTCTTCTAAACTTCAAGAAAAATACTTTTTTACTATTTGGAAGCCTTGGAAGCGTGGAGATGTCACAGGGTGACAGCTGCTCTGTAACCATTTCATAATGTGCAGGAAGAGTCAAGTTAATGAACCAGCCTTTAGCCAGCCTTGTATCTGGAAAAACTTTTGCTATTTGCAGTGCTTGCTGAAGTTACTGGTCTGATGGCTCCATGTTCCTGTCTTACAGGATAAGGGTTTCTGCCAGTAAGTTCCTTTTTTTCAGAGCAATATGAGATTCTGTAGTATTGGTTCTGTTCTAAGGAAAACTGAAGGATTTGAAGGGTTTTTTTGCTTCAACTGTATCCTACACCGTGGAATATAATATGCATTATGTGAAGAGTACACCTTCTGCTTTGTTTTGAGCCTGCCACCTGTTTGTTTTATTTGATGGCTTATAGCTACTGCATTGAAAGATCTTCTGTGGCTCATAAGCTGTTTCCCATCTGTCTTTTTCAGTGCTCAGTGTCTTAGTGTTTTAAATACTAAAGTTCTTAATGTGGGATAAATCTGCTACATAGAAAGAGAGGGCTAGGACTGTTGGTACTGAAGGTAAAGGGGAGAGATTGAGGCACTCGTGTTGGGACCAGTTTTGCCATTTAGGAGAAAAACTAGAGCAAGCAGTCAGTTTGTAAAAGTAAGGTACGATGTCTTGCTAAAACACATTAAGAATAGTGCTCCATGATGGTGTAGGGTTTTTTTAATCCAGACTCAGGCAAGTGATTTTCTGAATCACTTACAAACAATGCAAAACCTTAAGTACAACTCTTTCAATCTTGGTTTTGATTATTGTAGAAATATTTGCATACTTCAAGACAAAGTACTTTAGACATTTTCTTATCTTTATTCCACAGTTAACCAATATGTTTTAGTATGAAAAAATAGCCAAAGTTATATGCTGAGAAAAATGGACGGGGGTGGATTTGCCAGTAAATTAAGGGGAGATCTTTCACTTCCATTTTTATCCTTTGTTATTTTCATTAAGTTTGCTGCCTTATTTTAAAACAAGTGTTATTTTTATTTAGCTGCCTTTCCTCACTTGAAAACAGCTGTGGGACCTGTTTAAGTAGCAGACAAATTAATAGTGAGAGGTAGAGGAAAGAGTCTTAAAGTGCCTAATTCTTGTTTGTATGCCACCCCTCAGTTCAGGTGTAGTAAGCTGGTCTGAAAGCAAAATCTCTGCCTCTTTATTGGGGGTCAATGGATGGGTTGTTTTTGTTCCCTGTTTTTGGAAAACTAAATAAGAATTTTGAAGTGCTCATCAGCACATTACTAATGATAAGGTCTCCAGCTAACATTTGTGAAAAAATGATGTCTTGATTTATTTATATGATGGAACATCTTGCGAATAGTTGAACTCCTTTTAACAGGTTTTGCTGGCTGCATTTGAAGAAAGTTGACTGAATGATTTAGAAAATAAAACTCAATATACTTTCCCTTGAAAACAGGGATTTGAGAGATTATGGCATCTGAAGCCCACAATGTTAGAAAACAGAAGGTATTACGTATTGAAGGTCATCCCATTGATCTCCTCAGAAAAAGAATCTCCTCTTCCACTAAAAAGATCATGAAGGAGGTAAGCTGTGGGTTTTGGTTTTGTTTGGTTGTTTGTGTTTTTGGTTGTTTGTTTTTAATGTCCTCTAATGAAACTGAAGTAAACATTCAGACAAGTTCATAGTTCTGAGCAGTCTAAAACTAGAAGCACAGCATTATTGGGTTTTTCATGTTTAGGTGTGCCATAGAACTTTAGTTTGCACAAGAATTGTATCATGAAAACTGCATTATAGTAGACACAGGCACTGACTGCACAGATATCCTGAGTGTCATACCATCCGGATGAGCAGTTAGTACTGATAAAGTTTTGCTCATGCCTGCTTTTCCGCAGTCTTGCAAAGAACTTTGGTAGAGGAATTCTATCATCAAAAAGCTCTCCCTTGCCAAGAGAGCAACATGGCATGAGTGAAAGGTGGGGTAGGTGAAATACCTGCATTGAAATGGACCTGTCATGAGCTTGATCTACCACATTGTCTACTAGCACGTATTCTTTCACTGGATTCTTGCTAGTCAGAATCATTTTCTCCTAACCTCTTGTTCTTCAGCCAGTAATCCAGGTAAAGGCAGGGGACTACAGAGGAAGTACTAGGGAGGAAAACTTAGTGTAAGAACAGTGGTGAAGATGCCAATATCTTTTATGTCTGATTGCTTATTGAAGTAATATGTTATATTAAAAAAATGGAAATTCATCTTTAAATTATGTTTCTATGTTTTCAAAGGTGTTGCTAATCAGTGTAGTACAGCCTTGAATTAATTTTTTTATTCTTCTATGATATCGCTGTTCTGTGCAGCCTAACTGGTTTCAGGGTACTGATGTGTTTCATATGAATGAATTCAGGCAATCAACCTGGTGTTGTCTATGCAGTCTTTATTTTTTGTTGTTGTTGTTGTGCTTTGGTGGGGAAATGTTCTGCTGTCATCCCTCCCAGTACTAGCGCCTGCTGTATTACGGGCCATTAAATGTATGTGTGAGACAACTAATACAGTTTTGTCATCAGATTCCTGTAGGCTTTTTGTATTACTCACAGTTTTAAGTTTGTTAGTAACTAAAGAATCTCTGTCACAATCCCACCTCTTGCCAAAGATGCCTCAAACCTACATCTGACTGTGCTGCTCCAAGGACAGCTGTGGCAAAACTAGCCTATCTATAGGTCACTGTAAAATACCTGAAGATTTTCAGGAATGTTATTGTAGTTGTTTTTTAGTTGTAGAATAGGAAGAGTAGGTGAAAGGGAGGGAACCTGTGGTAAGATTAGGCCATGGTAAAGCAGGATATTTTTGACAAACTGTGGCAATGTTTGAGCTTTTTTAGTAATACTTTTTTCCCTTCTATTCCATTTTCTCCCAGGGTAAGAAATCTCCAAAACAGCTGGCTTCATACACAAACAGGTAGGAGGGCCTGGCTGTGTAGAGTCTGAGTTGCAAGTGAGAGGGAGGCAGGGAGGAGCAATCTATTGCAACACCCAAGCAGACACAAATGGAAGATTGGGGGGGTGGGGGTGCTGTTTCGGTTTTTAGTTGTGTTGTGTTTTGTTTGTTGTTTTTTTTTCTTGTCAGATTTTACTGACAATACTTGGTTCTTTTGTCAACTTCTGTAATAATGAGTCTCTGCATTAATAAAACCAGGAGAAAAACATTAGTAGTAGCTCTTACTTCTGATAACCCAAATGTCATGAAGATACATCTTGGGGATAAAATGTTTTAGAGTAACCTAAAAATTGACTGCTGAATTCATAATGATGTATTTTAACTTGGTAACACAAAGTATTGCTTAGGTTTACAGCAATCGTTACTAAAATACCGCTTTGTTATTTGCAGAATAACAGTTGGAAAAACGGTGACCAGTCCCCTCTCTCTTTTCAAAGTAGTATATTGTAAAAGAAAAGTCCGTTATTATACTCCAAAGCCTTGTTACAGAAAGAAGCAGGTCCCTAAATCTAGGGGCTGTGACATGGCAAATAAAGAAAATGAACTGGCTTGTGCGGGGAATCTGCCAGCAAAACTGCACAACGACAGTCGTACATACTTGCTGAATTCTAGTGACTCTGGCTCATCTCAAACAGAAGGCCCCTCATCCAAATATAGTGGATTTTTCTCAGAGGTAAGTAGAGTTTCTTTAAACTTTTTAGTTTAATATTAAAGTAGTCCTGGCAGTTTTTTGGGGTTAGCTGTGAAAGGTTTCAAACAAATTTCCTGAACATGTAGATTGGCTCAGGTCCTGTTAGTTTTCCTCATGGTTGTGTTAGCACAGAAGCTCAGATCTGCCAGGCTAGCCTGGGTTAAAATTCTACCAGCACTGAAGGAAAATGTTGTTTTGACCTGGTTAGGTTTGATGATCTGGCATGACACAGGGCCGCATGCATTTTTATGGGAGCGTGAAAGTGTTGGTGGAGGGATGGGTATAAGCTGGTGAGGTAGAATAAGACCATTTTCAAGAGCATTATCAACTTAGTGCATATGAAACTAACTTAACAAGAAATACAGTCTTATACAAACAAAGTTGCTCGATGGAACCCAGTGAATGCTTGCAGGGCTTCTGAAACTGGCTAAAAGGTCGAATATTTTGTCACTGTGGATGTTTGTTACCTATTGAGGCCTGCAGGGAAGATAAGATCGAAGGTTATCCTCATGCTCTTTGAATTTTGCTGTGGGCTGCCATGAAGAGAGAGCTCTGAGAGCCTAGTAGGCTGGAGGTACAAGTCTGTGGCACTCTTGCACTCCATTGAATTTGTGCTGTCAAGGAAGGAGCAGCAGAATAGCTAGAATAAAGAGGTTGTGGAAAGAAGGGCAGAGAAAAGAAAACTTGGGAAGACTTCTTCTCTGAGAAACTAAAGACCAGATCACTGGCTGCATATGACCATTTAACTGGTTTGAGAGATGTGGGTAGCTCTGCGGTGTTCATTCTAATCTAAGGTCTAGTTTAATATAACACCTAAACTTCATTCCAGGAACAAGCTTTTTCAGAAATTAACCTTTTCTGTCGAAGTTCAGAACAATACGTGTAATTACTTGTGACTAAATTGTCTGTAAGAGTCTAAGTAAAAAGTTCTCAAAGTTGGTGAGAATTATAGGTTAATGCTCTTATTTAATTTAGATACTTCTCTTTAGGTGTCTAGAGACCTTATTCTTGTAGCTTTTGGGTAAAGTAGCCTTAATCTATTCTAAAGGAAACTTATGTTTTTAAGGCTATTGTTAGCTTTTTTTTTTTTAAACCATCAGCATTATAGATAGAGAAGTATATTTTCATGTACTAGATTACTGGTTTAGAGCAGCTTATTGTGTTGTTGCTGGCTACTTAACTTGTATGTTTTTTTTAAATATACAGGTTTCTCAGGACCATGAAACTATGGCTCAAGTTCTCTTCAGCAGGAATCTGAGGCTGAATGTAGCTTTAACCTTTTGGAGAAGGAGAAGTATAAGTGAACTGGTAGCCTACTTAGTGAGGTAAACTGAGTGTCTCTTCTTTTGTATTCATGAAGTGGTAGCAATCCCAAATATGCTGCAGTATTTTTACGGGTTCCTTAAATGTTATAACTTTGTTATTCTTTAGATCATAGTGTATACTTAAGCCTACGCTCTACTGACATTTCTGATTTTGTTCTTGATGTTTCTAGGATACAGGATCTTGGAGTAGTAGTAGACTGCCTTCCTGTGCTTACAAACAGGTACAAACAAAAAGAATTGAGGGATTAGAATCTGCTGTAACCATGCTAAAGTTCAAACACTTCTGAAACATCTTGTTTTTTTAAGTTTACAGGAAGAAAAACCATATATTTCAGTTGGCTGCTGCGTAGATCTTTTGCCTTTAGTGAAATCATTGCTTAAAAGCAAATATGAAGAGTAAGTATCAATTTTGGATGTTTTCAAAACAGTGGCTATGCAATACCCTAAAAAGTAACGATGTTTAGTCCTCTGACTCTTGTTCCCTCTGCCCTTTCTCCCAATCCTGCCTTTATCAGGGAGCACCTACCTGAAGGGGAGCTTTCCTGTGATACTTTCTCCTTTTACAAAGCAGTGATGCAAAAACTCTGCAATGTTAAGAACTGGGGCAGGGATTCTGGCTTTGCCCGTATGTAGTAAAACAGAATAGCACTGAGTTTTTAGTATATTTTACAACATGAAATCAAGGCAGAGTTTTCAAGCACCTGAAGAATTTCTACTTGTTCAGTAGTTTACCACTTGGAAATTGAAAATGGTGACATATTTAAACTTGACAATTTGTCTAGATTTTTATTCCAGAGTAGAAAATGTATGGCTTTTTAAGTTGCTCACCAGTTCGTCTTGACACTTAAGCTGACTTGTAAACATTGGAGGTGGGGGTGAGAGAAAGGAATAATGTATAAAATATGTCGTTACAGATATGTGATAGTTGGTTTAAACTGGCTTCAGGCCGTCATTAAAAGATGGTGGTCAGAACTATCTGCACATACAGAAAAGGCAGAGGATGGGTGAGTATAATGCTGGAAAATATTTAAATTTATCTGTATCCTATTCAGTCTCAAAACGTGCTTTAGCTTTGATCAGTAGGAACAAATCTGATCTACAAAAATAAAAATTATAATCTGACAGTAAAATCTTAAAAATACCTAAGTTCTGTTCTTAAAACACCCGTGGTCTTTGGAAACTTACTTTAAGGATTATCATGGTTTTGTTTTATTTTTTTGGTTTGTTTTTTACTGGAGTTTTCATACATTTATAACATAGTCATATCAGGGTTATACAAATGCTGTAGAGACTGACCCAAATTTTTCTGATGTGGCAATATCTATCCTACAGACTAAGTCTGTGCAGTAGATGTATTTCAGTAACAGTCTACTGAAGTATATGTTACAATGTTGTTAATTTTTTTCAGAAATATTCATATTTTAAAGCAACAATTAAGTGGATTATGGGAACAAGAGAATCATCTTACTCTGGTTCCAGGATATACTGGTAATATAGCTAAGGTAATCCAGTTCCAGTTGTTTAGTAATGAACATAGTTGTATCACTTGCAGTATTCCTTTCATTTCATGTTATTTACACTAAACGACTGACAGATACAAACATTTTTATTTTTCCACTAGTGCTGAAGTATATTGTACAACTTCTACTGAAACCTGGAGTAGATTCCCTATGCTAATAGTAGTATGGTGTAGAATGCTAACAATCAGTATTTTTTATCCTTTTTTTCTTTCTTTGCAGAGAAAGTATCTCCTTTATAATAGCTAATAGTAACAAGCCTTAAAATTGATATAAAAAAAGGGCCCAGATGAGTAGGTAGACTGAAAGGACAGTTGTTCTCTATGAAATCTGCTGTACCTATTGTTGTAAGTGTAATGCAGCATGGAGAATCTTAGCCCAGCAATGTTTTTAGCATTTGCACATAGAGTGACTGGGGCAAGTGACAATGTACTAAATTCTAAAGCGTATACCTGGCCTAATGCTTAGAAAATGATGAGTTTGTGGAGAGCAGTAGCGTGTCTCTATCTGAAGTGAAGCCCTATTTGCCTTTCTCAGTATATTACGTTGTGTTACCAGACACCCTCATTATATTACTGATAACTTGTTCTGAAATTTGGCCCAAAAATAATTATTCTTGTATTATGATCCTGCTTGGTTACCCTGCCTCAGACATAGCAACAGTGCTACAGCTACAAGTAATGTCACAAGTATTTTCTCTTTTGTTTTGTTTGTTTGTTTTTTGTCTTCTAGGATGTAAATTCTTATTTATTACAGCTGCACTGACATGATTGGTAAGCTGTGTGCATATGTGGTGAAACAATCCCCTAAGTATCCTTGAAATATGTGCTATTTCTGAAAGCCTTTTGAGAAATACTGGGAGAAGAGAACTGAACTGTCAAGCTGTTTAATGAAACCACTAACAAAATCCTAAAAATCTACTTCACATTGAAGTGGAAAAATATCTAGTAGGAGCAACTTTTACTTCAGTGAGGTGAAAGTGCACTATGAAAACTGTATGCCTTTGCTGCATTTGGGATTCACTCAGTTACTAGGTATTCATTTAAATGCTACTGTATTTTACTACAACATTGCATAAAAGAAGATGAAATATACTGTCATAAAGAGAGCAGAACCAGTTACAAGGAACCAACGAAAGCAATCAACACTTAAGAGCTTTTAAATGTTTCATTCACAAGAGAACTCCAAAATGCACAACTATCTTCCAGTTACATTAAAAAAATCCCTTCAGAATATTCAAGTACTTCTATGTTTTAATCAAATTGTTAAAGACAGTTTTTGTTTGCACTATTGAGAAACTATACAGCAAAGATGCCTTAATTACTAGTGTTTCAAAAAGCCAATATGTTAAAATGCAAATAGCTATTATGTTCGGATTGTGATGAAAAACTACAAAAATCAGGGTTTCACATTGTGTAGTTAATGAAACGTTGCACATATACAAAGATTCACGTATGAAAAATACTATAAATACCTGAAGTTAAGCTTGGATGAACAGTTATTGCAAATGTCAGCAGAATGGTGAATTTGTCTAACAAATGTTTTTATATTGTATAAGGATTTCTAACACGGTAATCTTGTTCTGTATCATTTAAACTACATGCAAATAAGTAAATATATTAAATGTATCTATTGTTTTTTTCTTTTCAAGTTCATAAAACCAATTTCTAGAATACCCTCTTCCACAGTACTTTTTATCATAGATATTTGTCTCTTGTTTGAAATGTTTACAGCCAGATGAGGCCATGTTATTCGAATCGCACCCTATTTATACTACCTCCTGTAAGAAAGAGCTTTTGTAAAATTCAAGTTCTAGCCTGATCCATGATGGCAAATTAATACCAACAGTGGCATTGAAAGTACAGCTATAAATTTTTTACTGTGCTATCCTGTACTATTTTAATTTAAAAGCTATAGCTTAATAGCTCTGAGGGAGTTCTGATTTTAGGCTTGCTATTGCCTGGGTTGGTTTTTTTTGTGATTAGGAAGTATGTTTTTTCAGTTAACTTATGTAGTGCCACCTGTTCCCTTAAAACATAAATATACATGCACAGCATGTATCACCAAATAGCTTACTTCCTTAAATTAAGTACTTTAAAAGGGTTGTTTTCATACCTAGTATTAAGCATATGCACTTTTATTGATGTGCAGGAGAAAAGTCTTTTGATGGCCCCAAGTGTGTTTTGCTTTACAGATTAAATAGATGATTTTTAAACTCTTGTAGTGGTCAACAGCTTTAGGCCTTCTGTTGCTTTATTTTGTATTTAATTTACATTTTGTTGTTGCTGACTTCTGAAGGCTAATTAGAAATATCTTACATCAGAATTTGGTGCTTTTGGTTATTTGAATATTCTTTCAACCACCAAAGGTTTTGTGCTTCCCAGGGCAATCAGCTACAGGCAAGAGTTTCTGGAACATCCCAAAACTGAGAACATTGTGGGACAATCTCAAGATATGCACGTAGCCAAATTCTTTTTGCTAGAATTGTTACATACCATTAGAAATGCTCAAAAGAGTTTGCAATAGAACTTACCACTCTTCAAATTTTCTTGATGTCAATTAAAAAATTAAAGGAACTACAGTATGATAATGTTCTGTACTGTTCTGTTGAGCACTTAAATGTAAAAGTAATAAAGAATAGCATCATAATTGGGGTAGCAGTTGCTGAAACTCTTAGATTATTCCTCAGTAAGATTACTGTAAAGGTGGTGGAAACTTGGATCTTCTTTCTCCTGTTTTGTTTTTGGGTTTTTTTTGGGGGGGGTGGGGTGTTGTTGGGTGTGTTTTTTGTTTTGTTGTTTTTTTTTTTTAATAGACAAAATGAAGTAATTCATGGCCATTTCTGATAATACAAGAAATAATCATTGTAATTGATTAGAATGAAATATTCTAGTATTCAAAATCCAGCTTGACTGTAGATGTAAATACATGGGTTTATAATGTAAATTTGTGGCCACATGCAAAATTCCAGGACATATCTGGGGATGGTGCTTTTGGTCTAGTGGCAAGGTAAGATTGACTTGAGGCTTGTTATTGAGAAATATCTAATAAAATGATGCATTACTTTTAACTGCCAAAAGTTGTATTTTGACAGCATCACTAATACAGTATTAAACATTAAGTTGTTAGTATTTGTGCCTTATTTTAATTAAATGAAGTGGGGTGGTTTTGCTATTTTAAGGCAACTACTAGACTATAAGAATAGGATTCTGTTATCTATTACAAAATGATTTTTCTGTCATGAGCTTAACTCATTTAAACTACTTACACTGACATACAGGCTCTGCTTGTCATGTGCTCTTTAGTTCTCAAATGGCTAGGAACTGTTTTTACAGTAATAGAATGTATATGTATATATGCTCAAAGGTGACATGGGTAAAATGTCTTAATAGCTGTGTAACTCTGATATCAACATAATTCTTAGATTCACTGAGAGAACTAATTTTATGAACAGTTGTGTGCATAAGTGTTAGACTTTGAGATACTTTCTGAAAATGCTGTTTCTAGGATGTGTCCAAAGATCCAGACAGAATTAATCCTTTATCCTGTATATTCCTGTGATGCAGAAGCATGTACATACTTGAGGATGAAGGATGCCTCCACAAAGCTGTTCTTCATGTTATACAACTTGATATGAAATTGTCTTTGAAAAAGAGTCTGTCTTTTGTTTCAGCGTTCCCTGAGAGTTCTTGAGGCTGTTTTGCTGAAAGGGTTTTTATTTGAAGCGTGAACTAGGATTTACCTGTCCCCTAAACTGAAATTAAAGAAGCCTTCTGGCAAACTGCCTTTCTCTGCAGTGCTGAAAAAACAATCCCCATATTCTGCTAATGTAAGAATCACAGTTTAGGTATTGCTGATAGCATGCTGAAGAGTGGAGATGGGAAAAGCTACACAATTAATTAGCTGGGTAAACAGAAACTAGCATGTCTTAATGATTTTATATAGTTCTGTTTTGAAGGAGTTACACCTGTTTCTAAGTAAAAAGTACTCTGCATTGGAACACCCTTGTATCACACAGGTACTGCAGTTCCAGGCTACTAATAGAGCTTACAAATTGTTGCTGGTATTAAAATTAGCATCAGCCCTCCAGGAGCTTATCTTCTGTAGTGAGATATAATTAAAGTGATATTTCCCATTCTATAGGCTACCTTATGTTATCAGAGGCTGCAGTTTTAATACCTGGAGTATTAAAAAAAGAAAAAGTATTTATGCCCTATACTGACTGACATTAGCCCCGCTGCATTATACCATATATATTTCTTAATGCAGGGTATATTTTCACTTTCTGGTATCTATAGTAAGCAAGTTTGGAGTTACAAATGTATACATTTTGCATTGAAGACATAAGTTTTGGAGGTAGATGCTAAAGTGCTGATTTGTGGTGTGTTTTGTGGGGTTTTTATTATTATTATTTGTTTGTTTTGTTTGGTGTTTTTCTTGAAAGAGTAGGTGGTTTTTTATGTAGAAACTTGAAAGTATGTTATACAAAGCTTACATTTTGAAACTAGCAAGTGGTTGCTTTTACCAGTTCATCTTGCCAGATCTTCCAGTTTTGCAGAAAACTGAATGCCTTAGTGTGGAGATTTGCAGCTATGTTTTGTGCCCAGTTTTAAAGTACAAAGGGAAGCAGGTGTTTCACAGTCAACTATTTCAGAATACAAAGTCATGCAAATCATGCTACTGGTGTGAAGTTATTCCAACTTTGGTGCAATGCAAATTATTTAGTTTATGAAAGCCGTTGTTCTTTTGTGAGGAACTCTATATTGAACTGTTGCTGTATTGGGGGGGGAAGGTTATTAATATCCTTGGTAAAAGCTAGACAGCATAGCTTGGTTTTTAACTTCAGTCTTACCTTCCTACACAGTTCATCATAGGCTACAGATAAAGACTCGCTGACAGAACAGATTGAGCATGCTTGTTGTTAGTGCTTGTATTAGACTTCTTCAAACAATTTTATTCCGTATTAGTTAAATTGACTTGGTTTATGTCTTGGATTGAGACTAAATGCAAGTATTTATTTTCTTCCATCCCTGCCATGCACTCATTCATCAGCACTTAATGATGTTACTTTCTCTTCTAGTTTAAATATACTGTGAGGAGTATCTATTGTTAGAAGCATGGAGGATAAAAATTCTAGACAAGGCTAGCTGTTTAACACTATTCCTCCTGAAGCAATTGTGAAAATTTTCCTTCTTTAAAGCTTTTAACACAAACTTTGTTAATAGCCACTAATTTAAGTGGGCACTCATAGCTGCAAGTTTGAATTTGAACGTGGTTGGAAAAAAAAAAATAAAGTGTTTTCACTCTAAATAACCACAGCTGCAGTATTTTTTTTATATTGGGTTGTTTGGTTTAAGTACAAAGTTGGACTCTGGTACTAACCTGCCATATGGGAGGCAGGAGTTGTAGCACTGTCCCTTAAAGGAACAGAATAGAAATCATCACACAGGCTTTAAGTGTTGCAGATTGAGTATACTGTTTTGTATATATATTATGTAGATTGTAGGTGCTGATCACGTTGCTGTAAAATGAGATCTGCTTTCCAGTTGAATGTGGTACATAGATGTTTCTGATTCATAGAGGTCACTACTTCAGTCTGTTGTTACTTGGAGTACTGTAGTATAGGTGAACAACTAATTATTGGGGTCTGAAACATCTGTACTTTTCGGGGGGGGGGAACAACCCACTGAGGATGCCACACTCACTTTTACCACTTTTTTTTTTATTATTATTATTGTTCCTGTATTCCTTAATTTCAGTGCTTAAAACCATTTGAATTCCTTTTGGGAAGTGATAGATGTCAAAACACATGTGATAAAAATGCTTTTACAAATATGCCCGAGACTTTAATGCTCTTCTGTGAGGAAGTGTTCTGTGAATTTGGGAAAGAGGGTGTTCTTTGTATGTATGGGCTTGAACTACTGGATTTTACTGAGATTGCAACTGTTTTCTGGGGTGTTCTGTTTTATTTGGTGGCTTGTTGGTGGGTTTTGTTGTTGTTGTTTGGGGGTGTTTTGTGTGTGTGTGTGTCTGGGCTTTTTGTGGTTGTTTTTTGGTTGGTTGGTTTTTGTTGGGTTTGGGTTTGATTTGGGTTTTTTAGGTATGCACTATGTGTATTGTGAAACATCTAAAACAGTATCAAGATAAGTTCTGAAACTGCCTGCTCTTGTAGGTGTGTTGGCACCTTAGCATCATACTTTAAAGTGACCTGCAGAGTTTCAAATAGCTCTTGGAATTTCAGTTAATGGGTCTTTTTCAAGTTGTATCTAATCTACTGAGCTTCACTTCCAAATTGTCTGAATTATGTATGGAACTTGCAGTTGCCACTTTAAACTCTTGTTTCAGATGTTCCATGGACTGAAAGACCTTAATCAGATGGTACAATAAGTGTCCTAACTTCAGAAAAATATCTGGTCTTTTTGTCTGTTGTGACCTCGGGCTTTCATTACACCTCTTCTGGATTAAACAAATTTGTTTTCTGCAAGAGTTAAATCATTTTCAGAGACAATATTATAGAGGAGGATTGCCACATCCAAGAAGCCTGTGGCATGTTTGTTTCTAAATGGAGAGGTTGCACAAATAGCTGTTAGGAGAAGGCATATTTCATTACTGTCACATCTTATCGCATGTGAATCTGCTGTGCTATTACCTTCTTAGTCTAGATAAAAGTGGAATGATGGATTATTAGGGATTTTAAGGCTTGACAACTCAACAAAAAGTGCTATTTCCATGCTGAGGAAACTGCTATAGTGAGTGTAGAAGGGAACTGGCTTTTTTTCATATTTGCTTTTGATAGCAGAAATCTCTTAATACTTTCTGTGTCTGCTCATAGTATTTTGCCTTGAAGCTAAAAGGCATAGACATTTATGTATTCTTGTTTAAAATTACATCTAATTTTCTGACTGAAAAGGAAGAAATACTCTTGCTGCATTAGTTCATTTCTGGATGATTCTGCCACCTCGTATTCCAACTGCAGAACAAAGTAAACAATTATAAAAATATAATTAACCATAATCATACAAGTAGTTGTAAAACTTCATTTTCAGCATTGCAAGGTTCTGACTACTATTAATGAAGCAGTAAAGCAAAGCAGGACTAAAGAATTACCAGTTTCTGTTCTCTGCCTTTTAAGTCTAAAAGCCTGACGTTTTTTAATCAACAGAAATGAATGATCAATGGAAGCATTAATTCTGGAGTAATTCTATGCCAGCAGTAGCATAAGTAGTAGTAGCTGGATATCTTGTAAAGTGACCCCTGGCCACCAGATAGTTGTGGTCTGAAATAAATTTTCTTAGAGCATTTTGGTACTTCAAGTAAAACTGAATTTGATTTTATATTTTTTTCCAAATATGCTACAGTTACGGTGCTTTCTGCTGGAGAGAGGGAATTCTAAAGATTGACTTCGTGCTGTAAGGTGTCCCTCTAAAAATATTTGCTCTCCTCTGAGTAGTGGCATCAGTAATCATTGAAGGGGGTTGAAGGCTTGAGCACAGGCAGACTCTTACTAGGACTGTGGTTGACATGTGCCTCCCTGGTTGCCTGTTGATGTAGGGCATTGACTTGTATAAAATTAATACTAGGGAAGGAGGACTGTTTGTTTAGGACATAGTATGAAAATTCCCATCACCTGAGAAGGGTGTTTGTGATAGTTGAAGAGTCGGGTTTGACACTGGAAGTCTTTCCAGGCCTGTACGCCTAATTCCCCAAGAGTGAGGTGGCACTTAGCAAGGGAAGGCTGGAGACTGTGCTTGCAGAGCAGTCACATGTCTTCCCAGTTGCAACTTTCCCACCTCTCTCACATGTTAGAGCACATCTACTTGGCTGAGTTTCTAGCTCCACATCAATCTTGTCACTTACCCAAGAGAATGAAATGCCTTCACATCTGGCACACCTGGTTTCCCAAGTGATGTCTTGTATCTCAAGTCTTCCAGGTTTTCACTAAAATTATCAGCTTAGTGCCATTGAACCGTGAAGACTTAGATGCTTATACCTCTGAAGAATAACACATGGCAACTGTACATGCTACCACTTTGCCCTTTACATAAGTTCTAAAGAAGCAGAATGATGCCCACTAATGTAATGGGTATTCAGTCACCAGGTTGAAGATGAAGCTGTTGTATTAGGAGCGTTTGTGTGTATGTATATAAATAAGTTTTAAACATATTCAACCAGTATTCTACTAAGTATTAAAAATGTCCACAGTTCTGAACACTTAGAAATAGTGGACTGCTGACTACTTAGGGAGAAATCCTGATGCTTAGAGCTGAGTGGTTTGCTTGGTTTTGTTTTTTGGGGTTTTTTCCTGTTCTTCATCTGTCTTGCTGCCTATGAGTACAGGTCTTTAAATCTGTTGGTTCCTCCTTGAATTCTAACTTTTGCAAGCTCGTGCCTTTTAGGGTTTTCTGACTGCAGAAAATGATCAGAGAGTTGGGCAGAGTGAGGACACGTCTTGTTAACACAATGGTGTGTAAGCACATGTATGTTTGCATGTACTCACTGGGGTGCAGAAGTATTTTTACCCTCCTTTCTGCATGCCAGTGCATATATGCTGTTAGGGCTGTCATGTCTTTTAATATCTGTAGAGGGATTCTTTCCATCTCATAATTCTTCATTCAAAAAGCAGTATTAGTTGCTTTCTATCTGAACAGAGAAGCTTGCTACTAAAGCTAAAAGCAAACAATAAAAAAGAACCAACCAAAATAAAAACACTAGACTCCCTTGTCTCCAGCATAAAGTAATGCTGTGTCCAGATCACAGCAAGTACTGCCACCCCTTTTTCACTAAGAATGTGTCTCTGAATGAGGAGCCCCTGACATTATAGATTTTATTTATCTTTATTTTAGTATTAATGCACTGTGATTTAGGAGTATATTTTCTAGATTGTCTAAATATTTGGTACATGATCTCAGCTACCTTACTCTGGAAGGCTGTAAGTAGGAGAACGCCCTTGGAGTTCTCTTCACAACTGGAAGTTTGCTAACATCATCCTTTACCCTGGAGAGTAGCGAGGCATATTTCAGCATTTTAATATGCAGGTTTTGGCATACATACTTACAATACGTGCTTTCCTCAGTTAATAGTTTTTTTGTGAGCTCTGGAAAATCATACAATCATAAAATGGTTTGGATTGGAAGGGACCTTAAAGGTCTTGTAGTTCTAACCCCACTGCCATGGGCAGAGACACCTCCTATTAGACTGGGTTGCTCAAAGCTCTATCTGCTTCTCCTTGAACACTACCAGGGAGGGTGCATCTACAGCTTCTCTGTGCCAGTGTCTCACTACCCTCACAATAAATTTATTTTAATATCTCATGTAAATCTGTGCTCTTTCAGTTTGAAACAGTTGCCCCTCATCCTATTATTATATTCCCTGATAGAGTTCCCCCCCATCTTTCCTGTAGGCCCACTTTAAGTACTGTAAGGCTGCTCACTATAAGGTCTCCCAGAGCCTTCTCCAGGCTCAACAACCCTAACTCTCTTGGCATGTCCTCATAAGGGAGGTGTTCCAGCCCCCTGACCATCTTTGTGGCCCTCCTCTGAACCTCTTTGAGCAGGTCCATGTCTGTCTTATGCTGGGGGCCCCAGAGCTGAATGCAGTACTCCAGGGTGGGCTCTTAAAAGAGCAGAGTAGAGGGGCAGAATTATCTCCCCTTACCTGTTGCCCACACTTCTTTTGATGCAGCCCAGAATGTGATTTGCTTTCTGAGCTGTGAGTGCACACTGCTGGTTCATGCTTTTTTCTTCATCTACCAACACCCCAGGTTCTCAGCAGGGCTGCTCTAAATCTGTTCGTTGCCCAGCCTGTATTTCTACTTGGGATTACCCTGACCCATGTGCAGGACCTTGCACTTGGCCTTGTGAACTTTGAGGTTTGCATGGGCCTACCTCTCAGGCTTGTCAAGGCACCTCTGGATGGCATCCCTTTTCTCCAGCATGTTGACCACCCCACCCAACTGTCACTGGCAAACTTGCTGAGAGTGCACTTGATCTTAGTCCGTGTTGCTGACAAAGATGTTACAGTCCTAGTACTGACCCCTCAGGAACACCACTCATCACTGGTCTCTGCTTGGACATCAAGCTTGGACAGTTTTCCTGGTTTCCTCCCAGGCTACCTGTCCTTGCTTCTGCTCTGTAGGCTTCATTTTGCATTTGTCCAGGAGCTCCTTCTTCACCCATGCTGGCCTCATGGCTTTTTTTGCCTGACTCCCTCTTTGTTGGGATGCATTGATCCTGAGTTTGGAGGAGATGATCCTTGAATATTAACTAGCTACCTTGGGCCCCTCTTGACTATAGCATTTTATCCTGTGATACTCTATTGAGCAAATCCTGGAAGAGGCCAAAGACAGGTCTTCTGAAGTCTGAGCTTACTGTGCACCCTCCTTGCTGGCCTAAGAATTTTGAACTCCACTGTTTTATGGTCACTCCAGCCAAGACTGCCCTTGAGCTTCATATTCCTCACCAGCCCCTCCTTGTTGGTGAGAACACCTGTTGGCTCTTCTATCATTTAGAAGTTATCGATGCATTCCAGGAACTTCCTGGATTGCTTATGCCCTAAATAAGTATTGAACTTCTAGTGATTCAAGTGTGGTTTGGATGAAACAGTTCTCATACCAAGAATTCAGTGTATGTGAAGGTAACAGCAAGACATACCTTTCTTCATAAACTCACTGACTCTAAACCCGATCATAATCTGCTTCTGTATTGAGAAATCTGTTTATCTACAGTTCTTGGTATCCTCATTTACAGTTTTTCCTGATAAAATGTATTGGTCTGTGGTTCCTTTGTAGTATTTGATTATCATTAACCTTATGCTATTTTTAATACCTTATAGAGTATGTTCTTTCTGTTAGCTTTGTGGTAAATCTCCAAGATACTACTGCTCACCTGTTTCCTGGTGTTCAGCATAACTGTCAGATTTTTCAGGTGTTTATTTAAAGTTGTCTTTTGGCCAGGAAATGTATTCAGAACTTGAATTGATTTTAATGGTCTGAAATAGTATCTTCACAGGTGTTTAGGACCATTTTACTTTTTGATCAAAGTATCATTCACAGGGGCTTTGCAGCAATATAATTTAATTCTGCCATCTCAACAATGAGAGGCTTTAGTAAGAGGAAGAACTAACTTTAATCAGAGGATTCCTGCAAGATCTACATTTTGCTCCCACATCCGCCAGTGAGATAAATAGAAGATAAGCAGTAAGTACTGCTTTAGGGAGTATTTGATCCCAGCCTTAACCACATCTACTGTCTTGTGTATATATTGGGTTTTTCTTCTCGTGGCACCACCATGGAGTGGCTGCAGTACTGCTACCTGACCACCTGCTCCATGTGATCTTCAGAAACAGCATCACCTCTGCTAAGAAAGTAGGAGACCCTTTTGCTGAAGTAGGATTCTTTCCTAGCAGAACTTCCATTACTAGGTGTTCCAAAATCCTATCTGAAGTCGTGCCCATGATTCAGTTATGAAAGTACCCATTTTTCTTTATGGGCCTAGGTCAAGATACCACTGGGTGCTTTGTATGCCAGGAGAATCATTTTAAATATACAAGCTCAGACTTTTTAACTTCCCAATGTTTTGTCTGCCACAGAGACTGTCCAGCCAGATAATGGGCTGTCTAAAAGCTTGCAGTGGGCCTTGCTTGAGTTCCCTGTGGCCTTTCTTCAGAATGCTTCTATTCCAGATGCTTACACTGCAGCCATTAAAGGGTCCAGTTGCTTTTTCATCAAGCATTATGCTAGTTAATGGAGAAAGTGATATAATGTGTAATAAAATTATCGGTTTCAGATATGAGCAGGTTGATGGGTTTTATTTAATCTTTGTGGTTTGTCTGCTTGGTTTTTTTTCTTCTTTTCTAAACAGGTATTACCTGGGCTCCCAGTTTGTTGATGTGTATTTTTAACAGTTTATGCACTCTTTCTTCTCTTCCTGCTCCCCAGCTCTTGCATGAATACAAAGTAGCCCTGGAAGTTACTTGATTTTGCTTCCGCTTTCATATACTACTTATTGTGATGTGTCAATATCTGAAAGTACATCTTTACCCTTGCAAAAAATTCTAAACTAGATGCTAGTCTCTTTCACCTGGAGCAAACACACCACTCTTAAGATGCTGTGCTGAATTCTTTAGACTTGCAGGAGACAGTAAAAGTTGATAATTTAAATCCTGCAATAATTTCTCTGCAAATCATTATTTCATTTGCCTAAAGTAAAAGTTCTAAAAGCAAAATATTCATTTAAATTCAGGATTCCTGCCACTCTGGGTCTTGGATTTCACCAGACATTATATGGAGCTTTCCCTACTGTCAAATACACTTACAGATAATGAAAGGAAGTAGCTAGAGGAGGAATAGTGGCATTTGAAGGTGACTTATGCTACTATTTTTTCCCAAAACTCCATGAACTGTTATATGAGATATAAAATTACTCGTTCTTACACAGATCAAAAAATTGAGGAAAACAACATAGGTGTCCAAACCCATGAATTATGTGCCAAGTAAAAGACTTCATGGTGCAATTGGAGAGGTTTCCTATGATAAATCTTGTATTATGAATCTAAAAATTACTTCATTTAATCCCCCAGTACTGAACTGCAACATGGCAAATCCTGCTTCAGGCTGAAGTAATTAAAAAAAAGAAGTACGATATAATATAGAAAAAGATCACTGTACTCCCAGAGGTCTCTTATTTATCTCTAGTCTAAGTTTGACATAGATATATTTGAGTCAAACAGGAAATACTTCTTATTGCAAAGCTGCTAATCATGTTGCTTTAATGAAGCTGTTTTAACACACTGAATAGCAATGTAACAGCGCATAGAAAATTGGCTTGTTTGCCATTGATTAATGATGGATAATGTGTGCAGTTCACCACAGGGGTTCAGTTGAGCAGTTCTCTGTGATGTACTAACTCGGGCTCATCAAGGCAAGTCTTTACTGGCACAGTCTGATGATTTGAGGTAAAAGCCCACACAATAGGACTGCACTTTCAAGATAAAACCAGGGTTCAGATTTAGCTTTCTTACACTGTAAGAGAGGTGTAATGAACTTCCACATTATTTCATTCACATGATCAAGGCAGAAATTTAGAAAAAAATGCTTATTTCAATAATAGCTTGAAAATAGTTATGAAAGTATCACAGGCAAATACAGTCAAACAGGACAATAGGAAAAACATATCAGCAGTTACTGTTCAGAGAGATACATTTCAAAGCAGCAGCATCTGGTAAACTCTCTCAGGTATCACCTGTGCATATGTAAGGTTTTATGTATCAAATGTCAGTCTTGTCCAAGAAAGGTACATGTAGAGGAACTTAAAGCCAAGGAGAGTTACAGTTCTTAGATTCTCAAGAACAGACAGAATATGTTTATTTTCAAAACATTAAAGTTTCTGCAGCTACTGCTGAAGATGACAAACACTAGGAGTAGCTAAAGCTTCAGAAAAAAACCCACACAGCACTACAGACTCATTTCTGAGATCAAGAAACAGCCCACTGAAGTGGGAGCTGCTGTAACTTTCTACAACTACTTGAGGGCCCAGCTTTTGTTTATTTTGCTTTGTCAAGTAATACAGAACCCCAGAATTCTGATGGGATAGACCTCCAAGATCATCAAGTCCTATGATCCAACACCATGACATCAGCTAGACCACGTCACTAAGCTTTCACACAATCTTTCCTTAAACACCTCTAAGGAGGGCAACTCCACCACCTTCCTGGGCAGTCCTTTCCTGTGTCTAATCACCCTTTCCATGAGGAAGTGCTTCCTAATAGCCACTCTAAGCCTCCCCTGGCACAGGTTCAGGCCCTGCCCTCTTGTCCTGTCACTAGTTGTGTGGGACAAGTGCTACCTTTCAGGTAGTTGTAGAGTGTGATAAGGTTTCCCCCCTGAGTCTCCTCCAAGCTGAACAACCCCACCTCCCTCAGCCTCTCCTCATAGGACTTTCCCTCACATCCCTTCCCCAGCCTTGCCGCTCTCCTCTGGACCTGCTCCAGCACCTCAATATCCTGCTGGCCCTGCTATTCCTGATACCAGTCAAGATGCCATTGGTCTTCCGTGCCACCTGGGCACACTGCTGACTCGTGTTCAGCAGGTAATCAAGCAGCACTCCCAGGCTTCTCTCCAGCCACTCATCCCCCCATCTGTAGCACTGCATGGGGTTACTGTGGCCAAAGTGTAGGACCCTACACTTGGTCTTGTTAAACCTCATATTATTGGCCTAAGCCTGTCTGGGTCCCTCTGCAGCATCTCCTGACCCTCCAGCAGATCGACATTCCCCGCCAAGTTAGTGTCATCTGCAAATTTATTGATGGTACACTCGATCCCCTCATCCAGGTCATCAATAAAGATGTTGAATAGAACTGGGCCCAGTACTGATCCCTGGGGTACACCACTGATCACTGGACACCAGCTGGATGTGGCATCATTCACAGTCACTCTCTGTGCCCACTCATCCATTCAGTTTTTAACCCAGTGAAGGGCGTGCCTGTCGAAGCCATGGGCTGCCAGCTTTTCCAGGGGGATGCTGTGGGAGACTTTGTCAAAGGCTTTTCTGAAGTCTAGGCAGGCCACAGCAACAGCCTTCCCCTTGTCTACCAGATGGGTTGCCCGGTCATAGAATGAAATCACATCGGTTAGGCAGGACCTTCCTTTCCTAAACCCATGTTGGCTGGGCCTGAGCCCCTGGTTGTCTTGTACATGCTGATTGATGGCACTCAGGATGATCTGCTCCATAACCTCGCCGGCCACTGAGGTCGGGCTGACAGGCCTATAGTTTTCTGGATCCTCCTTCTGTCCCTTCCTGTAGATGGGCATCACACTGGCCAACTTCCAGTCATCAGGGACCTCCCCGCTTAGCCAGGACTGGTGATAAATGATGGAGAGTGGCTTAGCCAGCTCTTGTGCCAGCTCCCTAAACACTCTAGGATGAATCCCATCCAGACCCATAGACCTGTTAGGATCTAAGTGGCACAGCAGGTCACTAATTAATTCCTCCTGGATTTCAGGAGGGATATTCTGCTCTCCATTCCCATCTACCAACTCGGGAGCCCAGTTGCCCTGAGGACAGTCAGTCTTTTGGTTAAAGACTGAAGCAAAGAAGGCATTGAGCACCTTGGCCTTTTCCTTGTTTTCCGTTACTATGTTTCCCCTTCCTCCAGTAAGGAATGGAGATTTTCCCTGGCCATCCTTTTGTTATTAATGTATTTATAAAACCACTTTTTATTGGCCTTGACGGAATTGACCAGCTTATGTTCACAGCTTTTGCTACTTTCATATTTTAAATCCAGATTTGTTAACAGTACACATTGTAATAGTTTTTGTAACAACATATTTAATACACCAAAGAGAATATTTATAATCTAGAAAATGATGCTCCAATTACAATTGTACTGTTATACTTTTAAGTCACCCTATAAACTGTGTAAAATAAAATAAAATAAAAAAAAAAGGCGGGGGGGGCTTTTAAATGGTACAAATCAACCTTTTGTGGCCTTCGGTCAATCGCCCCCTTGAAAACCAGCATAAAGTTCCATAATAGGCCAGAAATGCCTAACCTTACAGCCAGAAGGAGGCTCTGTGCCACTTTTGGCCCATCTTCCTTCAGTTTTCCCTAGCACAGAAGCAACTGTAGCATAATTTTAAGTAACTGCTTAAGGCTTGAATTACAGTAGCCCTTTGTATGTTTGACACAGGATTTCCCAGACTCTCTGGAGGGCAGACAACTTGCAGACCTACTCTGACTATGAACATATCACTTGGTTCCTGAACAGGATTCTCTCTGGTAGAACATCTTGCCAGAGAGCTTGCAGCCACTTGATGTGAACCAATTCTGCACAGCATGTGAACAACTTTTTAAGCTTGAAATAAAAAAAAAAAAAAAAAAAAAAAAAAAAAAAAAAAGGAATGTAATTTTGTGGTGTTCTATTACTATTACTGCAGTAAAGCAAAAAACCCAAAACTTTCATATGTCATTCTGTAAAGGATGCTGTATTATGTGGAGGCCACCTTTTGGCATTATGGAAGTAGAATCCAGATGTAAAAAAACCCACAGCATTTAGACTGCGTACCAAGAAATAACGATTTTAAATTGGTTATATTTTTGGAATCTAAATGCCACAGTGATGTGTCATTCTCACCCTACGTGAATGATTACAGGTGGTGTCCGTACAGGCAACAACACAGGAATCTGAGGACATGTTTAGCACCATTCTGTGTGGCTTTGCTTCTTACATAGTTTAATGGATGTTGTAGTTCTGAAACACAGTGCTTGCATGGTTTATGTGCAACTGCTGTTTAACAGAGATGTAGGGATGAATTTTGCAGTGAACAGGAGCATATGAGGACTGCAGCCAAAGTACTGTAAAACCAACTTCCAGGTTACCATCATGTTAGACCTATATTTGTTCTGCTTGCAAGAGGGGTTATGGGAATTACTATAGCAGGAAAATAATGCTCCTTTTCCCTGCACTTAAAACTGATAATTAAATTTCTTCCACCAAAGTATGAAATCTGAGTTCAGTAAAGATCAGTCAATTGCAACCACAAAAAAACCCTGGCTCTCATCTAGCAATCTTGATGTCAGCATTTTCTGTGAAATATGAAGAGTTCTAAAATAGTATCTTGTTTATGGTTTTGGACATATGTTATCAGAAAGGGGGAAACAATTCCTGGGAAAAAAAGTCCTGAAGTTGGAGGTGGAAAGTGGAGGGCAAGGTAAGCCTGAAAGAGAAGTATTCTGTACAGTCACTGTTGGAAAAGGAAGGTAGGACAATCCTGAGTACTGGACCTTACAGTACTGGATCTTTCAGTGCCCACCTGCCAAGTAACATCTTTAAGGTATAGGAAAAGAGATTTCTTCATGAAGCTGTACAGTATGGGAATTGATAATGCAGAGCGCCAGGCTACAAGAAACCTGTTTCCTGACTCAGCTTTTGTTGGATGCTTTTCAGTATACAGTGAAACCTTGGGGAATGCATCTGAATCTCAATAATTTCCAATTAAGTTTGTCTACTCCACTTGAGATGAAAGCAAACAAGGGAGTAGATGAAGATTAGCTCTCTGAAACAGATAAGTCTTCAGTTGTACATGCTGAATCTATGCTGTGGGTTGAAGATGCAGATATTATTCTGTCAGCTACTGAGTTTACAGGGCATTAGGAGCTTTTCTGCCCCAACATGCAAGTCTGTCAGAGATGGAGTGTACAATAATATCCAGAGCACTGATGGGCAATCTTTTTGAAGCAGACTGATATTCTGGAGCAAGTCAAGATGGCAGCCTGGGTACCTTTCTGCCCAAGACAGAAGTAGGACCCTCTCAGGTCTGCACAAATACTGTCACTGAATCCAGGCTGCAGCCCTGAGATATTCATGTAGTAGTTAAACTAAGTAAACGTTTGTAGTGTAGCACTGTAAATTGCCAGTAGATGGCATAATGATTCCATGCTACATAATTTTTTTAAAAAAGCAAATTGGTGTTGAAGGAAAAGAGCTGTACGATTTTTGTTAATTCTGTGTTTTAATCCTAGTAAAGCTGCTTGTGAAGGAGAGAGCTCAGTAAATGAGTTACCTGACTGGCCTTTCAAGATACCTTTATGCTGAATTCTTCTACCTACCTTCAGTTTGTGTGTTCTTATAGATCTGCTTGCTTGGTTGGGTGGGCATTTTGATTTCTTCTCACCTTTAATTAGTTTCTCAAAAAAAGAAAAAAAAGAAAAAAAAAACAACTTAGGTCTGAGTATTTTGATGCACATCTTAATTGTTCTTCATATCAAGACAGGTATGTGTCTTTGCTTCCACTGAATATTTGCGAGCCAGCATTGCTCATCTGGCACATGGGGTGTTACCTGTATACCTATACTGGGGGACTGACTCAAAGACTACAGTAAGGTTAGAGGCAGATGGCTCAAGCTGCTCCCTGCTCGGCTGTTGAAAGTTAACAGCTCTGCTTATCGCTGCCTGAATCACACACAGAACAGATTGTGGGCAGCTGCTGTTTGTGGTCAAATGTAAGTCCACTGTATTAAAGTAAATCAATATAAACGACAGGACAATATTCATTTACAAAAAGCAAATAGTTAAATACTAGCCAACGTGCTATCAGCTTTATAGAAAGAAGTTTTCAGAGCAATTGTACTGAGATCTTCAAAGATGAATTAAATACTTTACTAATAGTGAACTACCAGCAAAAAGTGCATATATAGCAAGTTGTGCTAGCGTTCCAACTGTGAAAAGGATTCAGCACAAAAATAAGTTCTGCTTTGCTTTTGTAAACTCCTTTTCCCCTCAATGGAGGAAAAATCTCTCACCAGTATCCCAGATCACATGATTCACTGTAAACTGCTATGATGGAATGTGATGTTACATTCAGAGGGCTTGGAGAAATGTAAAGGTCCTCCTCTGTTCTGTCGGTTTGTACATCTGGAGATCCAGATTTCAATTAGTGTGATGCCATTGCATTAGTCTAGACCTCTTTGTTCAGCCCATTAGGGGATGTCAGCTCTCATCCATCTTTCTGACAGTTCTGTAGCATTAGTGACAGCTGGTTGAAGTAACTTGGACAAAACCAAGAATTTGCTTGTGAGCAGGGTAGAACTCATAAGAAACTTGCCACCTTCTGTGCAGTTGTTACTCAGGAAGTGAATCCATCAGTGAAGAGACAGCTATAAAACATGGAGGTCATCCTTAATTGTACTTTCAGGAGGATGATGGAATTCTTTGGTTGTTTCAATTTAACTGAAACTGTTGCCTGGCAGTTTTATCTATCTTCCGATCAGAGATTCACTTGATGTCAAGCTGTGGACACAACGGTGCTAATAGTGAAATTCCTTCCAGAAAAACAAAAACAAAACTGAAACAGGTAGCATCTCCCAGATGATATACCAAGAAAATGAATAGTTGGTTATTTTTGATAAATGTATACCTGGACATTTATTTATTTATTTCCATTTGTACTACTTTTGTTCTGGGGTTTGTTCTTTTGCTCTAGAAGGCAAACACCCACAGCATGGTATCAAAACTCACAAATAGCATTGTGCAATCTACTCAAACAAGATGCTGTTATAGCTAGTCTTAATTGAAATGGCAGTAACCAGACAAATTAATTATTTTCTCAGATGTGTACACTTAAAAATACAGTAACTGATGTATCTGTTTGTATGAAATAAAACTATTAATAGGTAAAGAAGCTACACGGTGACTGTTTAGTTGACATTAAAAAGGTTGCGTGCCAATACAGCTACTAGAAACTTTGCAGGTACAAAGATAGGCCTCAGCAAAGAATGCTGCACCCACAATCAGGGTTTCTCCATGAAGATGGGATTCTAGCCAGGAGGCTTTTGAAGTATCCTGTCAGTTTGCTGGCTGGATTATACAGAGTGAGAAACTTTTCGGACTAGAATATGAAAGAACAAATGAGGTTTTATTTTCTTTTGGTCCACAAGTATTTAAACCAAGTAGCTGTATTATATAAAATAAATTACTTCAAGAAATCCTCAAAACTGGAGTGCATGACCATTCTATGTGGTCTGACAGCATCGTAATAGTTTCTTGAGATTTTAAAAATAGGAGCATTTCACATTAACTGCATATGAGAAGTAGTTACATGAGATGTTGCTATGAAGACAGTGTCTTTCTGTGACAGCATTGTGTCTCTGGCTTTAACATACATCCTACTGCTTAATGATTCTATTGCTAACTACTTGCTTTATTAACAAAACCTGAATAAAGTGATGGTCAAAGTTACTCAACTCAGAAAAGATATTCTCTAGCACTATTCAGTTCTATCATTCTTAGCTTTCCACCCCCAGAACTGCTGGAGTTTCTTGCCTTTGTGAGCTTATGTGTCCAAAGAACCTCACTGATCATCCATCTTCTTGGTTGCCTCCAAAGTAGAGACATTAGAGAAATAATTCCCATTATCCCAGTCACATGGGATGACACATGCTTTCAGAATTCATGCCTAGTATAATGCTTTGAGTATCAGCTGATTACCAGATTCATCATCTCTAACATAATCATATTTAGTAATTAATATTTTCAATGTGTTCAGTAATTAACTCTGACAGGAGAGGTAAAAAGGAAACAAGTGTAGCCACAATGTGACAATGACATAACCGGACATGCTGCATAAAGGGAAAATAGGGGCAGGGAAGGTATCACAGCCCTCTTGGTTTCTTCTCTAACTCTTATGCCTGCCTACCAAAGGAAGATATTGTAGGCCTTGATTTAATGATCAATTTTGATCTTTTTCTAAGTTTTTTTGTAACTTTTTCCTAGAAAAAGCTTGGATTATTACTCTTTGCATTGTAGCTATTCAGATTTAACTTAACCCTAAAATGTCTTGAATCATAAATGGATCCATAACCAAGGAAGATACATCTACTTCTTACACATTTATGTTCTTCAAGTTCACATTTGTGTCCTTCCCAATTTTTGGTGGCAAATTACCTTACCCTTTGTTTTTACTCCCAAACTGAAAACTAAAAAACAAAGGACCCTCCCTGTCTTCCAGCAGCCACTCCACTTCTCATCTTGGAATAAGTGAATTGTTGACAAACTGCGTGCAGGCACTGGTAACCCTGCTTACCCGCGCAGTAAAGCCAGAGCGAGCTCCCACATTTTTTGCAACCGTGCTGCTTTCAGGGCCCAAGAGCACCAGATGCTAGATCAGAAAGATCTCCCTGACCGTCAGCCCTGGAGCATCCGTATGGCCTCCAGGGAGGGGCAGGTGCCCCCGTGGCCTACCGGGTGCAGTGCCCGAGGCAAGGGCCTTCCCCCCAGCTCCTACTCCATCGATGCGAGGGGTGCCTAGCTGAAGCGCCCGGCACAGCTCCGAGACGCTCTGCTCTGCTCTGCTCTGCTCTGCCCAGCCGGAGCCGGCTCGGCGAACTCGCCTCCTCCAACAGGAGATCCACCAGGCCCTGCAGCAGCCCACCCACAAGAAAGCACAGGAACACCGCCACCCATCTCCTCGCCCGCCCTCTGGACGTCAGCGGGCGGCGCGGTCTCCCCGCCCCTTCCGCCCGCCGCTCACGCGCAGCAGATCTGTGGCCCGTCTCTACGCGCGGGCTGTGCCTTGGGACGCGACAGCTCTCGCTTGGCGCACGCGCAGAGCAGGGGGGAGATGGTAGCAATGGCGGCGCGGAGCGGGGCAGCGGGCTTGGTGCTGCTCTGCCTTTTAGCGTCGCTGCTGCTCGACGGCGCTTGTGGCTCGGAGGCGGTGGGGACGGCGGAGTCTCCGGGAGGCGCGGTCTCTGGGGAGAGGTTTAAGATCGAGGGCCGAGCCGTGGTACCCGGGGTCAAGCCGCAGGACTGGATCGCGGGGGCCCGGGTGCTGGTGGACGGGGAGGAGCACGTTGGCTTCCTGAAGTGAGCGGTGGGCGGGGCGTTGGGCTTGGTGCCGGCGGGGAGGTGAAGCGTCCTTTGCCGGGTTTGGGCCGGGGCCGCGGGTGCCGCTCGTAGTAGGTGTCCTCCCTCCGGGCCTCTGGCGCGAGTAGCGTCCCTTCCACAACCGTGGCCGTAAGATGGCGGCCTTTTAGTGGCCTTGTCCCTGTTAGTAACGCAGAGCTGTGGAGGTGAACGCCTCGCGTCCGAGTTTGCTGGTACACTCGCACCTCACCCTGTGAGGCGTTCGAAACAGCTAGGCCGGTGCTGGGAACCTGTAGTGCTGTAGTGTAGGTTTTGTTCGCAGCCTCCTGCAGACGTAACCGTATTGATGACTATGGCTGCTGGCTTTTTAGCCATCAAAACATCGGAACTCGGTTGTTATTTAAAAACCCCACCAAGCAACAGCAACAAAAAACCACGTTTGCATTAAGTTCTGCGGTACAGTGTTTGGTCTCAGCTTTTGTGCGTGCAAATTCAGTCACTTCTTTTTTAAGACCCTCTCTATAGCTAAGAATTTACTCATTCTGTAGAAGTTTTTGTTTGTGGCAGAAAATTACAGTGGTAGCTACTACAGTACTGTAAAAATTTTTTCACTATACCAGCGAAAGCCGTTTCAAGGGGCACGACTTTATTGCTTCTCACTAGATCATGCAAACGCATTTGGAAGCTGTAAAGAATCACATTAGCTTATTCAGTCTCAGGAAGAAGTGGGTATATTTAGATTAGCAAAGGATCTGGAGATACTAAGATTAAGAAAACGTCCTCAGAATTAAGAGTCAAACTAATCTCACAGTTTGAAAAGTAAGGGCTAATTCTAAACTCCTCTTTATTATTACTATTATTTAATACAGTATAATAAATTGGTTTTAACATTATGTATTAAAATGTGAAAGTTTATATGGTATTAAGATACAGCATCTCATAAATTATTTTTAATGATTCCCTGTGAAATAAAAGTTGAGCTGAACTTTGGCGAGAGGTTAGAAAGCAGATTTTTACTCTGCAAAACTTGCAGAGTCTTGTCAAGAGTAGCACCTGATAAGCCAGTACAACCAGGTTTTGGAAGCCTGACATATTAAGGAGACAATTTAATAATTACCTTGGGGTTGGTAGGTTTCCAAATGCTTGCTTGGAACTTGAGTTGTATGGAATATAAGGAAATGGACTTGGGTAAGAGTATACCATATTTATGGCATTGTAGCATAGATATCAAGCTCTATTGATTACATTAATTTGATATGCTTATTAATGGATGTATCAAATTATATTGATATAGCTTAGAGCCAAGCAATTAATATAGTATGTTATTCAGTTTGATAAATGTATCTGTAGATGTTTTACTACCATAAACATGGTACATTTTAGGAAAAATTCTTCATTGTTGGTTGGGATTTTTCTTTTGTCACTTGCAATGAGCATAGTACTGGAAGGCAGTATACTTTTGGTAAGAACTGTGCTAGAAGAATTAATAGTTTTCTTAAATAACAGTGGTATTTCAGGCTTGGTAGAAAGATCCTTTACTTGCAGTGACAGATATTTAAATGTAGTTGGTAGATCAGAAGATATATCTGCCACTGTCTCTCGGGCAGGTTTTGATCATATATTACGTGATGCCATTCCAGTTATCAAAAAGAGGAAAATAATTATTTGACATACCAAAGTTGCTGTTTGAGTATTTCAAGAGTCATTCTTTAGCACAGGCATTTTAATAAATCTGATTAGTTTCCTTAGTATAATAAAAATGAAACTTTTTTAATTCTAAAAAGGCAGTATAGGATACCAGTATATGTAGTGAGAATTTGCTTTGTCATATAAATAAGCTTTTAGAAAAAACTATTAATGGAGTTTTATCAAAGTAATACTGTAAAGAATGAAAAATTAATAGGAAATTCCTAGGGAAACATCCTTCCAGCAGTTGCAATACAAGATAGTATAAGCATTCTTAGGGGTTCAAATAATCACTTAAAGTATTAGCAACACCCACCTAAACATTACTGTTTATATGCTTCTGTCTTCATGGTGGGAAGGTCCTTAAGTGATGTATGTCTTTGAAAGAGGCAACTTGTTTATATTTGAAGAGTTCATTTTTAACAGGTTTCATTTATTTATTTTCCCAATGAAAGTTTCTAGTGTATCAGGTTTTATTTATTTTTCCCCCCTTTGAACAACATTTTTTTATCTTAACTTTGGGTCTTATTTTTAGGAGATGTATCTTTTATATTAATTTTAAAAGGATGGAGCACACTGTTTTTCTTCCTGGAAACATGTAGGAGAAACATGTAGGAAAACTACAAGCTTCTGTACTTTAATGGCAGCTGGTGCTGAAGCTTTCAAATATCCTTTTACTAATATTTTCACTGAATATTAAAGTTTTGTATTTTAACATAAAAGCAGTCTGTCTAAAAATCCCGTCTGTGTATATGTTCAGAGCTCTTAGTTTCCTTATTGTTGTGATAGTCTTTTCCAGCATGGGCTAGTCGTAAAGGGAGCAATTAAAAGTAAAAACCTGTTTTGCAATAAAGATACAAACTGCAATTTTTGTTCAAGTCAGCGCCAGTATCTACTCACACTATGTAGGATGTCAATTTTGGGGGTTTTTTTTAGCTTCCAGTAGAAGTACCGAAGCAAAGTAAACTTCATTATATATTTCAAAAGGAGGAAGGAAGGTGTAAGTCAATTCAGCCATCACTAAATGCATGAAATCTAAACACTTCAAAATCTTATTTAGACTGTTAAGTTATTCCTCCAGCAAGACAGTAGCTTGAGGGCATGAGAAAATCTTTAAAATAACTGGTAATTTCTACTACTGTTGTGGCACTTGACATTGTAAGTGCTGAGCAATTTAAATTTTCCTTTTGGCTGGTGTTATATTAAGATTTATAATAGAAAATTATATGATTACAGTTTCTTCTTTAAAAAAAAAAAAAGGCACTTTCTTGTGTACTGGAGCACATGGAAATGTAGTGGAACTTCCTATTTTTTTCAGGACGGATGGAAGTTTTGTGGTTCATGATGTACCTTCAGGATCTTACGTAGTGGAAGTTATATCCCCTGCTCATAAATTTGAGCCTGTGCGAGTTGACATAACTTCAAAAGGCAAAATGAGGTGAGCGTTTCCTGATTTGCTTCTGTATTGATCTATGAAGTATGCCTGACAGCACAGTATACGAAGTAATGTAAACAGAAACAGATCAGCTGTTTCATTTCAGACCTTGTTTCAGCTTCTTCTAACATCACTTCTAGAAGCACATTTCTTAAAATTCAAAGTGCGATTTCTTTCTTCTTTTCATAATTAAGGCCTTAAATGAGAAGGAATGGATAAAAAGAGTCCTTCTCTGTGTTTACTTTTGTTACTATTTTTATGCAGCTACCCTGAACTAAAATCTAGACATGTATCAGTTGACTGCTTTATCTTTTGGCAATATCTCTTTTTTCTTACCGTTTTCTTTTCTTTTTCTTTTTTTTTTTGGTAGATGTTCTGTCAAATCTTGACACAATGAAATTCTATTTCATGCTAATTCTAAGTTCTAAAATACTTGTGTTACACTTTCATAAGATACTCCTTACAGTTGCTGGCAAGTGCTGGTCATTGCTAGCCTGCAGCATTTCTGTATTATTGTTAGCTTTTTTTAATGCCACATTATCCTTAACAGCTGTAACTGTACATCTGTAACTGCACATTCTAAGATAGACATTTTTCTGTATTACTTTATCTAATAAGGTGATTTTTGTTTAAATGTTTGCAGCTCATGTCTTTTTGTACAGGCAAACATGTAATATCTTTCAAGTTTGTCTTTTCCAGTATCGTACAAAAGATGCTGTTAATTTTTAGGAGTACAAACACCAATATAAACACTACAGCAGTATTTTTAGGAGAGGTTAAAAATTGAAATCTCAAACTGAAAACAGGGCAGACAGACTGTAATAATAATAGCACAGTTTATTTGTGTTTCGATACTTTCCAAATTGTGAAAGTTTTGTATTTATACTTTGTTAGGTAGCATCTCCTTGGCAACAATTATTACAGAACAGATACAGAAGGAACTCAGTGAAATAGACACAGTAGTGTGTATAACCTCTTACTTTTCACTGTCCTGGTATCAGAGGACTAGAGGTAAAAATTCGATGTTAAGTAACTTGCTAGGTTATGTCTACAGAGCAAAGTACCAGTAGTCTTGACATCTCTACCGGTCAAACAGGAAGAAATTATAAGGAATGCAGCTGGGAGATGCATATATCCATATATCACATTAACTGGGCTTTTCTAAGGGAAGTTCTGCCTTAAAAAAAAACCAAAAAACCACTGGTATTCTTAAAAGAAGGAAACAGTATGTGGATAACCATCCCTGGAGGCATTTAAAAGACATGGAGATGGGGTGCCGAGGGACATGGTTTAGTGGTGGACTTGACTGTGCTGAATTAGAAGTTAAACTCTATGATCTTAAAGGTCTTTTCCAACTTAAATGATCTACCATGATTTATGAGATGATTTTTTTTTTTCAAGGAAATCTATGATCTATTTGAAAATCTCAAAAGCTTTGAAGAAAATGTGTAGTCCTAAGGTAGGAGGGACAGACATGCTATGGAAAAATATTTGGTGAAAAATTCAGAAGGAATAAATTGTAATGGGCAGAATTCATCTGTGGAGTTGCACAAGTAACTGTCTAAATACTAGGTCCTAGTGAAGAACTATGGAAAGACCTTATCAAGTGATAAAGACTGAAGTCAGATCCAGTATTGATAAATGCAAAGTAACGCATGTAGGGTAAAGATCTTACTAACTTCATATATAAATAATTGCTACCCTGAGCAAACTCTGGTTAAGCTACACTGCACTGTTCAAAGCTGTACCTTCTTTTTAAACCTTGTAGCTTTTCTTGCTTCTTACTGAGGTTTTGCAGAAGTCACATTTGAACAAATATTTCTGATGCTTCTGATCTGCAGGGCTGTTTTCTCTATCAAGTTTTTCAGCCTGCTTAATAGGTAACCTCAGAAAAAAGGTAAAGTATCATTTGATTCCATGAAGTACAATGCTGAGAGAAATTAGCTTCTGAAAAGTGAAGCCTCGCTGACACTGACTAGCAGATAGTTTTGTCTGTAGTCTATTATTAAAATTTTGTTTGGAATACTACTACATCTTTGGGCTATTTTTAAAGATTGTATTTATATTTTTAATTATTTACTTTTTGCTCATTAGAGCAAGATACGTGAATTACATCAAAACCTCTGAAGTTGTCAGGCTGCCATACCCACTCCAGATGAAATCTTCTGGACCGCCTTCATACTTTATAAAGAGAGAATCTTGGGGATGGACAGATTTCCTCATGAACCCTATGGTATGTACAAGTATGTACACACAAAGGTTAAAAGTATGCTAAGGATCCAAATATAGCTATTCTGCAGAGTACCGAGAATAAAATAATTGAGAAAAAACGTGCACACTTTTCTCAGAGGATTGTTTTACTTCTTTGTTCTTTATGTCTTTACAAATAGGAAGGTTTTTTTATGACCTCTCTTACTGTATATACCCCCTCTGTTAAAGGAACCGGACTATCGGCTACTTTCAGAGGATACGCATTAACAGAGTGTTGTTCTGGTAGTATGGAGATCAACATGTTGCAAGATTGTAGTTGTAATGGTTGAAAGAGGTTACAAGTGTTTAGTTTAATGGTTCGACTTTGAAATCCATTACTTAGAACATAATACTACCTTATGAGGTTTCTTTCCTGACAAGTAGATTACTGTTACTAGCATACTGACTCAGAACGAAGTAGTTCCAGAATTTGGCTGTTTAGCTAAAAGCTTTATGTGAGTATGTCTAAAAATGTCTAGAACAACAAATAAGCTGAAGATAAATTTGCTCTTTTCTGTGTAGGTGATGATGATGGTTCTTCCATTACTGATATTTGTGCTTTTGCCTAAAGTAGTTAACACCAGTGATCCTGATATGAGACGGGTAAGTATGTTTAATTGATGCAGGCAAGGAGAACAAAGATAATGAGATATTAAGGTACAGAAAAGTAATAAAAACAAAACCGGACTTAAGTCCAGCTAAATCTCAGTGGGCACCATTTATTCAGTTAATACAGTGTTGCTGTTCTAATAATGAATTCTAACATTTCCAACTCATGAAACAGATTTAAATTGTTTGGCACAGTTTTGAAAGCCTTGCAGTATGAATGGTGCTTTCCAGAGTTTCTTTAGAGCAATAAATATAAATTCTCAAAGGTTATTTTTTCTACAATTTCCAGTGTGTTTCTGTATTATGGTTAAATCTAGCACTTAATTTTCAGACTTAATTTAATAAGCATCAAGTATGTTGAGAAGAGTATGATGTGGGTTGCATGAACTTAAACCACATAGTTTACAAGAGTTAAATCCAGATGTCACGATAGTGTATATGATACAGAGTCTTAATGTAGTCATTAAATTATCTGATTTATTGTCCTTTCATCACGCAAAATGCCGAATAGCAGAAGGCTAGGACAAAATGGAGATTCAAGGTGTTTGATAAATCTTTTCTTATTTTTAGAAGTACTCCCTGTCTGTCTTGGGTGGCTGCTTTTTGAGGGTTTGGTTACTTTCAACTTCTTTTCCTCTAAATGACCACTGTCTTCAGTAGTACTTTATAGGTGTCCGAGTCTTTTTGCTTTTAAAATAATACCTATAAAAAGCATATCAGAGCTATGTAATGCTCTTCTAGCTCTAATTGTGATTAAAAACAGGGTACGAAGACATGCTAGATATCTGTGGCATGTTCTTCAAACCCAGATGAACTTTGGAAATTGAATTTCTTTAAAAAATCACTTACTCCTTGCTTTTTTTCACTGGTCTTGACACTGCTTACAGAAAGGCTGTTCTGATGGTAAATCATCAGAACTTCTGATGACATAGTTCTCATTAGCTGAATGATACAACTTAAGGAGAAATTTTAAGGTGAAGGAGTCTTGCTTGTAACTTATCTTTATAGAATAGGAGAAGGTAGTTTTTAAAAACTCAGTTGTAATGCCATTCTTTATATGACTCTGTATTAATTTTTTTTTATTAGTTTATATGCAACTTCAGTTTGCTTGTGGAGGGTATGTAACTTGTATTATATTTTTCAAGTCAGCTTGTTTTCTATTATGGAATCAGCACAGTACTAGTTTATAGAAAGCTAATGATTTAGTAACTGTGCTTGTTGTAGAGGCATTAAGTACAGATGTAGTATAGGTGCAATGGTAACAAAGGCTGCTGCAACAGCTTTTGCTTCGTCTGTACATTGAAAACAGTTAAAGCTGTATCATTCTGAATGATAACTAGAAGAGCAAGGTGACAGTCTCACATTAAATTGACAATTATTATAAGCATTATCCCATTGTGGATGTGCAGTTCAGCTGTTGTATGCATTAAAAGTACTTCAGGGTTTGTTTTAAACCGTACTAATTAATCTCATAGAGCCACTATGCAAAAGTTACATTGAAGCTTAGCTGGATATATGGTCTCATTAAAATCCTGCCTTTCATGAAACAAAACTTAGATGCTGTACACTAATAGCTTGATGTTACAAAGTAGGACAATAGTCTAATCCTTTCAAATAGCTTCAAAAATATATTAGATTTAGCATAAATAATACTAATTTTAAAATACAAAATTATGTGCAGTGTATGAGAACACAGATCTGAAAATATAAACAAAAGTTTACGTTTCAAAATGAAAGAAAGTAATGCAGAAAATAAGTAATGGCTTTTTTTTTTCTTCTGGATTTTTTTTTTTAAATCAGGTGGCTGCCCTGTAAGACTGCTTAAGACATGGTTATCTTTTTTTCCATACACCAGTGCTTTTAGCTTTGGGGTTTTATGTTTCTGTGTGTAGCTGGGCATTTGGCTGTGGTTGCTTAAAAATATGTAGCAATATGTGCCCTGGAGGATTACAAATAGTAAAGCAGTACTTGGGCAATTTTGACATTTTCCTGATACCGTCTTTCAACTGATGCCTTGGAAATGGAATTGTCATGAGCTATTATCGTTCTCTCATCTTTGCATACAGGAAATGGAGCAGTCAATGAACATGCTGAATTCCAACCATGAGCTGCCAGATGTCTCTGAATTCATGACAAGACTTTTCTCTTCAAAATCATCTAGCAAGTCTGGTAGTAGCAGCAGTAAAGCAGGGAAAAGTAGTTCTGGAAAAAGGAGGTAGTTAAGTCTTCCTCCTAAGCCTGACTTTGCACAACTGTTATGTGGTATCATGTTTATTTGTCATCAAAGATCAAAAAGCCACTACTATAAACTTTAATCAGGCACAAACTGCAATATGCTACAACTGCAGCGTGTGGCTTTTTTTAGTCTATATAAGCTGGTTTGTACTTGACAGTAAGCAAAAGAGGATGTGGCTTCAATACTGTATCTGTATAAAGTTACTGATGATACTGAATTAACTATATTGATCTGTAGAGAATTACTGTAAATTATATGATATGTTAAACAGTCTGTCTGAATGAATGTCTTAATCGTAAGACAATGTATAAAAACTTTCAAGGATCACAGAAGTGTGGAGTTCAGTCTTAAGATGACTTCAATATTTTATACTTGCTGTTGAGTTCTGAAATGAACAAATCCTTTCAAAACTGAGTCATGAGTTTACCGAGTAAGTAATTTGCTATCAGCTTGTCATATGTGTTACATATAAAATAACTTTATTTTACATTGTTTGCTGCCTGTATACTTTAGTTCAGGGACTTTACAGTTCTATTCTGATCTGATTTATGCTAAAAACTTTTTTGGGGAAAAAAAAAAAAAAAAGAAAACATCCTGCATCAGAAAGTCTTTTAAGCTCTGTCAGGTTAATTATGAATCCAAGGTATGTGTATAACATGATGAATGTTTATCTTGGATCCTTCCTTTCTAAAACACATGTATCACTTCTGCAACACTTTTGGTTCGTACTGTTTTCTGTATGCTGTGGATTGAGTGGTATGATTTGAGGCCAAATACAGAATAAAATTCTAAAAATTAAAGAAAAAAACCTAAAAGTATAGTAGGAAGGTAAATCTCACTCAACTTTCAAAGGATATGACTATCTCTAGGTATGCTAAGTCACTGGCAAAAGTTGAAAAAATTGTTTGTTTTCTACTAGACAAACATTTGGAAATTAAAATTACAGCAATACCTGCTACCCCCTGTTAGCAACTGTCTGTACATTTTTTCTTTCTTTTCTTTTTTTTTTTTTGGGTGGGGCTGGGTGGGAGGGTGGGCAGAAATGCTGTTCTTTTTCATTCTTAAAATTGCTAGCTTCTTACTAATAGTATCCATGGAGTACAAGTAATGTGTATATGATTCCAGAAATAGTATTTAACATTTACCTAAGGTACACCTGAAACAAAATCAATTCTAATGTGTTTATTTGTTCTGCCAAACAGTTAGGGCTCCAAATTGTCTTAGAATACGTAGTTGGAAGTATAAAAGCTGCAAAAGAGTAAGTACTTGTTCATAGAATTAAGTCAATTTTTAAGATAATGGAGAAGAAATAAACCAGTACTTTTCTTTTCAGTGAAAGATTTCAGTCTTTGTAAAGTAAGCAGCATATTTTTGGTCTTGTTTTTGTTTTCTTTGAATGATCTTTTTGGTTTGTATATTAAGTAAAATATATCCAATAGAGATGAAGGTATTTGGATATTCTTGGTGAAAGGACTCACTGAAGTGAGTCTCATGTTGCCTTTTTTTTTTTTTTAAAAAAAACCCTCCTCTTTCAGCAGCATCTTACTGAAAAAATAATGGGCAAAAATAGGGAGCAGTTCTTTCAAGATGGAGGAGTTAGCTTTGTTACTGTGCTGTTGAGCAAAGTAGAAACCACAAGTTACTTTTGTTTTAACAGTAATCAGAAGGACAATTAAATTGCAGTCAGTTGTTTTAATCACAGTTTGTTTGGTAATTAATCATACTGATGCATTTTTCCTTGTTAGAAAGTTAAGAACAGCAATATTTCTGCCTTCTTTCATTGTGTCTGTTCACGGACATGATCTATTTTTAAGGGAGAATGGAGAATTCAGGCCATGAAAAGATGAAAGTTTTTGTTAAGAGCTCAGAGTATTAAAAAAACTGACGGGAATTGTAAGGATTTGAATAAAATGTTGGAAGAAGGATATGGAATATTCAGCACTTTTCCTTAGAACTGATAAGGTCCAGGCAACTTCTCTGTGCATCAGGATCAGATGCAGCCTACAACTTCCCTGCCTTCCTCAAAAGAAAACTCTGCCCCATTCCCAGAAACCTGTGATCTGAACAATCCAAGCCAAAAAATCTTGTTACCTTATTCCCTCAGTCATGCACATTATTTCTCTCCTTTTCAGACACCTTTGTGATAAAGTGATCTGTAGAAGTGTATTTGTCTGCTGCTGAACTAATGCTAGTTAAAATGGTACCAACTTTTTTTTTTTAATTTAATTTAGAGCTGGTGTCTCCATGTCAAGTGGGAGAAGAGGTTCTAGCCAGAGTACCTCGGTCATTTAACATGTAGCATGGTCTTGGACTTTCATAAATTACACTAGGCAAAGCTTATTTGATAGCTTTCTTATTGCAGTTACTAGTACAATGCAAGGTTGTCTTTCAGCAGAAAGTAAATGTTTGCTGTAGTTCAGTCTTAGTTTCTTGTCCTTATTTACAGATCTTTAGTAGCCTGTCTTCTGTGTTAGGTCTGACATCTCCATTTTCTCCCTTGGGGGGAAAAAAACCAAACAAACAAACAAAACCCACCCACACACACACACACAAAAAAAACCAAACCCAACATAGCTGCCTTTTAGTGAGGCTACTTGAGATAGAGAGTGAGTAAGTTGAAGCAGCACATACCTCAGAACAGAAATCGAAGATGTACAGAATCTGCTTGGACTATAAAGAAGCTGATTTCCTCATTGCCAGAGGGAAGAAAACTTGATCCCTCAGCTTGGACTGGGTAATCCTGCTGCTTCCTCCTGCAAGTTCTGGTACTTCTGAGGCTTTGCCATTGGTTGACTTTGTCTATCTTTTTGCTGGATTTCCATTAAGTTTTTTAGAGAGTTAAATCAGCTCACAGATCAAAGAAATACCACAGTCTGCAGAAAGTAAGTACCAGAGGCATGCAATCAGAAGCAGGAACTTGTTGTTTCTCGCAGTGAGTGCAAGTAATATAATCGGCTCACTGCATCTAAAGGATTTGTGGCCTCAGGGCTGATTTAGCCATGTTCTGAATGAGTGGGCAACTCTGACTTTATGACAGGCTGAGTAGAAGGGAGAGGTGACGATGTACTTCACTAAAGTCTGTTTCAACTACTAGTAATTTAAGATGGCCTGGGAAGTGTTTACAACAGTTTGAAATAATTTTATCAATTACTTCACCAAAGATACTTCCATCCTTCACATGTAAGGAGAAATTTAATGTATAGATATCACACTTCACAATTAAAATATTTGTTGGTGCTCTTTTATATTTCTGGGTGATCATGGCTCTGTAAATGGGGTGTATATTGCTTCAAACAGAAAGGCTCGCTTGTGATTCAAATTGGTATTTGTGAAGAGGCCTTAAAACTCCAGAATCAAGTGCCTTGGGTTCTGATACAGCTGTTGGGCTTTGTGCAGAACTCTTAAAATTTCTGTTTCAACTTCTGTATGAAGTATGGGAAGCTTGTCCGATTAATTTTAAGGATAAATGTAGTAATGAATTTTGGGTACTCAAATAGTATGTGAACTTACAATAGCGTAGGTAAACAAAGAGCATTTTTAAACCTTTGTATGTAGTTCTTTATATTATTAAACCAACCCTTTAAAGTAACCTAGATTTCCAAAGCATGTGCTTTGGAATATAACAATTCTGGGAATTAAAGCAATCTAGGGAATTAAAGTACATATTCTTTTGCAGTTTAGTGAAGTGTGTGTTAAATCACTAAGATCCATTTAAGCATCTCCTCTTGAGTGTTAATGGACCTTTAATTGCATAAAGTTTGTGTGTGATCAGTAGCTCAGAGGGCGAAGTTTGTTTTACAGTATAAGGACCCTATTTTTACAGGCTAACAGTAATGGCAGTACTATAAGGTACAAAAAGGATTTCACTTTCATTTTTGAAATACAATGTCAAACCTTAATCCTGCTGCTATTGACAAGCTAGTAGATTGTGAATTTGTATTCCTGTGGTTTTTTTGTTCCATTTGAAACTTACTTCATTTAGAAAAATAACCTATGTGACATAAATAATAGTAAATCCTTATTGGCAATGCATGTTTTTCATTCTTATGTGTCAATGAAACACAGCTATATAGCTATGTATTATGCTTATTTAAGGAACTGAAGGAGAATACAAGTATTTATATCGACTGTTGATGGGCCAAGGAATACAGAAGGAGCTTCAGTGGAAAAGGAGATTTACTGAACAAGGTATGTTGAAAAGTTAAAAAAATCCATAGGCACATTTTACTCATTCTTGGGCAGGAGAAGCACAAGATGCACCTGTGGTGCACAGGGCACTGGAGATATCCTCTTTAATAGGCTTGTGATCTGTATCTGCAGAAATTACTGAACAGGTAAGTGGCACTGATGCCAGCTGGTCTGGAAAGTTTGTGCATGCTGTACTCTCCAAAAGCAGAGCACATGGACATCTCAGCAGTTGTTTATTGCCCACACTAACTTCCCTACCACATACAGGAACTTAGGGGTGGAGGGAGAGGGGTGTCATTTAGCATCTCTGAAAGTGTACTGACAATTATTGCACAAGGTTAATGCTTCATTCTGTGTGATACTCTGCTAACAGACTGACTAAATACTAAACACATTATTAAACTTTTAAGTGCCAAAAAGCAAGCAGTATCAACTGTGGAAAAAAAAAAAAAAAAAATTCAAAAATCTTACTGCTTTCATCACTTCAATGTCTATAAAGACAGGACCTTAGATCTCCATGAATATTTTGAACTTGATATTGTGTGTAAAATCTGGTGACTTAGACCAACAAATAATACAACATTCAGGGAGCTTTTAGTCACAAAAATGTCTGTAGAAATAATATTTAGTTTTAGTCCATTTTCAGCTACCAAAAGCTCTGTGAGGTCACAAATAGGTTGTGGGTTTGTTTTGTTGTGTTTAGGTGTTTGGGGTTTTTTTTTTTGTTATGTGTTTGTGGGTTTTTTTGGTTGGTTGATTTTGGGTGTTTTTGTGTTTCGTTGGTTGTTTTGTTTTATTTCTGTTGTTTCAAAATCCATAAAGGACTATGAATCTTTTGTCATAATAAGCATCGATTCTTCAGGAGAACCTGTCTACTTTTGAAATTGCAAGGTTATTCCTTCAAATTACGCTGGCAGTGACCCTTGCATAATACTTTGTTTCCAGTATGGTTCTGAAGACTTAATGACAATATAATTTTCTCTGGAGATGGAAGTTAGTTACTTAGCCATTTTATTGATGATGCACAAAGCCAGATTACAGTTGAGCTCATTTTTTATTATGTGTTTGGTTCTGCATAGCTGATCGGAATAAAAGTTAAAGATTCAGTAAAGAGAAATGGGAGCGAATATACAACGGAAAGAAAATTGTAATTTCCTGTCATTTTTTGACCAAAACTGTATTTAGAACTGATTATTTAAAGCTGAATACAAACATCAAAAAGTAATAGAATTTTAAAACAGAGCAAGTAAAAAAAAAATACATATTCTTAAAGTATTTTCTTTTTTAAACATTAGAATGTTATCCTCAGCAGCTCTCTGAATTCTTGCTGTCTGGTACACACAGGTGTACCATGTGCCTTTCTGTTTCAGAATGAAGAATAGGACACCCAAGGTCATAGTTTGTTGTGCAGGGCACAAGACTGCTGTTTACAATGCACATGCAAGAAGAATCCAGTTAAATACCCAGAGTAGTACTTCCCAATCCTGGGATCAGAACAGAGTAAGACTTTGAACTACTTTGGGAGTGGGCTGGAGCATTTATTTTACTAACAGTTTGTTTTCTTAACAATCCATAAATTTGGTTCAGATTGCTTCATTTTGGCAGGTGGGAAATGCATAAGCTGTACTAATAAGGATTTAATTCCTTGCCTATGGTAGTAAACACCCTGAGGGGTAGAGTATCTAAAGAAACTGGAAATCAAGATGAAGCCTCCTAATGATCATCTCTTACAAAGAGGAGCAGCTCAGATTAGAGGTGGAGCAGCTACTAAAAGACAGGTTTACTGTGGAATAAGTGCAGCATCCCTCGTCATATTCACAAAAAGTGATGATAACTGCACCATGGTGTTGTTACCACGTATGTGATTAAAGCATCCAGGTAGTCCTTTAATAAAAATATTACTTCTACCTGTAGCTTTGTAAGGGCCCTCTACATGTTAGGTATGTGAATCTGTAGATGGCTGGTAGACATTCCTTGAGAAACCTTGTCTTGTAATACTCTCATTTTTTTGATTGAATTGTAGTCTTGATACTCTTATTTTGGTTTGTTTTCCTGCTAATTCTGTTCACATGGTATTTACACAGAATTTTTTCACTCGTATTTGCCCTTCTTTTTTATGAAGGCTAAAAGGGTTTTGTTGAAATTGCTGTAGCAAAATCTATTCAGCTGGTGCTGGGAGAAATAATTGTATACATCACTTGTGCTTTGAAGTGTTTCAGTGGTAGCAACCAATTATTTCTATCTCCAGGTAGCTAGATAATGGCAGAGAGGTCATTTGTCCTTGAAATATCTGATCAAATTGTTCTGCTTTCTTTGTAATATGTTTGAGGCTTATTTTGTTGTAGAATTTTTTTAAACCCTTTAAGTGTACCCTGAGGTTTTATTGTACAGAGTCAACCACAGTTCACTGAAAATGCAAGAGTTTAACCAAATGCACAGTTTACAGTTTTTTCCTTAAAAAGAAAAGAAAATTTCCAGAGGGAATAGGTAGCTTCTCATGACAAATGTCAACCTAAATCCCAGTACCTAATACTGAAAGTCACCTGCTGCTTTCATCCTACTTTATTAATATCACACAGGAAGGAAACACACTTGAAGAATTCTGCCTCTTTCTCTCTTAAATCTGTAATAATAATAAAAAAAGAAAGTACACGCTCTTCTTCATACATTGCAGCTGCTTAGCCCATCATATAAACAGTGCATAAACCTGTTCTGTTAAGCTCATTAAGTGCCTTTATAGCTCTGTGGTACCTTGTTAGCTGTTTTTAGTCTTTTATACATTGTTCAAATTGATAGCCTTTTTAGAACTTGATAAACATCCACTTTCTCAAATGTGCTTCTTTGTAAATAGTGATTACAACTATAAAGACTTAAATTTCTAGCTTGATTTAAGCAGTTTATTTTTTTTCCTTTAAATGTCGCTCACATTGCCTTTATGTATTTTTAATATTTAACTTATAATTTGTGTTTATATACTTTTACTGCTTAATTCTTTTATGATCCAAGTTTGGAATTTCAGTAAGCAGATATTCTGCAATAACATGTAACCTAGAATATTAATACAATTTATCAACAGAAGTCTAGACCAGGAAATACGCTTTGCTGTGTTTGATTGTTTTAACAGTTCTTAGTTGCTTCAGTTAGGTCCTTTATGAACAAATTACAGACCAAAATGACCAGTGAAGCCAGATTACTTATTTTTTCCACAGGTATTTATATAAGCACATAAGAAGATCTTGCTCTGCTATACAATGAAACTTTTGAAGAGAAAGTTAGTGTTCTTTCTCTGGTCAGTGCAAGGGGTATTGGTCTCAGCTGCTGGAACAGTGTTATGGCTATTCCACACAATGGCTGCAGAAAGGAGATGATGAAAAACTCCTAGTCTACTCTGTAAGAATGTACCTTTTGCATATGCATGGCCTTGTACTGCTGTAGCACTTCCAGATAGTCTCTGCTGAGTCACCATCCTCTCTGGCCAAGTATGCGTGCCATTACCAGGAATGCTTAAAATGCAGTAGTCAGAAAAGGTCACTAAGCTAACCAAACCGAAGCAAGGGTGGATAAACAAGAGTTTAAACCATAATCCTGAGATCAGTGCGTGAATTTCCAAATTCTGTAGATTAAGTTTCAGAATTGGTGTGTTAAAGAGGAATAACAGGCTTTCTTGTCTGTATCAGTTCTTAACACCACAGTTCCTTAAAACCTTTCGGTAGTTATTGAGCAGTCTGACTAATCCTTATGATGTGATCTCAGTCTCTCTCCTGGGGACAACTGTGGGCCATTAAATGTCTTGTTTTGGTAGAAATTTTTCTCCTCCCACCTTATCCTCCCCCTGTGTATTATTCATATTGCTATCCATTTTCCTTAAAAAACAGCAGGATCAAGAAACTCAGTCATGTAGTTAAGTGTGAGACAGTGAGATCTGTGATAGCCATAATTTCCAGGAGAGGTTGATTTTTTTCAGTCAGCCACAGAAACATGCGTTAGTGTGGTGGGATGTACATGGTTTGGGTTTGGTTTTGTTGTTTGGGTTTTGGTTTGGGAGGGTTTTGTTTGTTGGTTGGTTTGGTTTTGTTTGTTTTGGTTTTGTTTGGGTGTTTCTTGTTTGTTTTGTGGGTTTTTTTTTCCTGTGAGTTCATCATCAAACTGGGAATTTGATTTGTTTATTTAAATCCTTCCTTATGTTCTAAAGCATTCTTTTTGATCATTCCAAGCACTTCTAGTGATGGTATATTGTTGTATTTGAAGATCCTCTCTTTTTTCTTTTTATTTTTGTTAGAAATGCTACTTCATTTATGAGGTTGCTAGAGAGCAACAGCAGTCACAGAATCTGTCTTTAGAAATGAAATGGTTGCCATGACAATGCTACCAGCTGCTTCTTGTCCCAGATGAGAAATCATTTTTAGACTCCTATATTATGAGGTTAAGCTACAATGTTTTAAACTAAACTGTATATCTAATTAATTCATATCAAAGATCACCACATTGCTTGTTAAAAATCTTTGGGCTGATAATCAGCTAAAGTTGTTGAATCAAATATTTGTGTAGGTACTTATCAAATTTTGTTTTTGCTATTATTGATCAAATCCAGGTGCATTGAGGTGGAAAATATTGTCACCTTACTGATTTTACTAAATGTCTTTTTTTTTTTTTTTTTTTTTTTAGAAGAATAAGAAATTATCCTGAAAGCTGACTGATATCTAGATAAGTAGTGTTTAAAATATGACAGAGTTTTAAGTATATTTTGCAATATACCAAACCTGAAATGCTACTTACTTTGAAGGCTTATTACATCTGAAATCCAGACAGTTGATTACGGAAATGTTGGTTGTTTTGGTGGTCTTACTTTGAGCAGGATTATCGGCCTTACTTTGAGCAGGATTATCACCATCACTAGTTCAGTTCAGCCATGCTGTGTCTAGCTAGTATTAAAAACCTCCAAGTTTGGAGCTTTTATTTTTCAGTGTTTTCCGTGATGATGGATTTGGATGTATTTTTCAAGTTAGGTCCTATTTCAGTGGTTTTTTTTAAAGTGAACCTTTTTCAATTCATTAAAGTTTCTACACCTTTAGAATTTAGTCTATGATTCAACAGAAAGACATGAAGAATGTTCTTAGTGTTTACTTCAGACCTTGGAATATTTTCATAAAGAAATTTTGGAAAAAAAAAAAAAAAAGGTGCTGAACATTTGAAAAGTCAAGTGTTTCTAAGAGGAAGCAAGCATTTGTGGTTTTTTTACTTTCATTCAAAAATATATACTTTGGTTCATTTTATAAGTGATGGTTCATCTCACAGATAATGAATGCATGAAAAGGTATTTAGAAGCTGTATTGAAAAAAGTCTTACATGCAGTGTGTTTCAGCAGCTAATAATGGCTTTCCATGTTGTCTGACAAAACACACACTTCATATGCCATTGCCAGCTCAGAAGTTCAAGAACATGTGAAAACTGTTATGAACGGGAGTTTTGTTCCTGATCCTACACAAAGATAACTGAAGTGCATTGAGCCAAGGTTGCAAAGCAATTCAGAGTCATGCAAAGTTGCAGAACAATATGGCCTGGTTGTTTCCCACACACACAAAGCAATCACTTGTGCTGCATGCCCTTAAAACTTCTTTTGGGAAAGATAATCAGTGAGCCCTTTTTTATCTGTTTAATGTGTTTGCCTTGTCAGAACTTTGTCTCTTGAGTTCCTTGGTATGCTGAACAAGATTATTTCTCAAAGGGCAGCATTTTTACGTGTTTCTGTTAATAATACAACGCCACAAAACACTATGCTTTTTGAAGACCCTGCATACAGAAGTAGCTAGGCTGTGTCAAAGCCTTTTCCATAATGACAGAGGATGTTGTGGGCATAGTGATCGTTACTCTCCACATAGGAGAGGCTTCATTGGAAAAATTCAAATGAATACTTGCCAGTTAAAGCTGAGCAGAATCGGAGGGATAAATAAAACTTCAGCGTAATGTGGAGAAGGAAAATGCAGTCATAAGGCTGAGAAACTAAGTATGTTAATTAATGGCTAACAATATGTCATTATAGTAATGTGTTATTGTGAAATCTATATGTGAGCAAACCGTAGTAATGTAATGTAGTCCTACCTTAGAATGATGATACAATTTTCAGGGCTGAAAAATTATTCTTGAAATACTTGATCAAGAGCGGAGGAAGATATGTAATGATTTTTGTTGATTTTCAAAGTTTTCATCTACAGGAATAGATGTCTTTCTGAGCACAAATGAATGAATGCTGTTGCCCTTTCTTCTAATTAAAAGCTTCCCACCTCACTTCTGCTCTGCCAGCTCAGATGAAAGTTTGGAAACCAACAAAATGAAGCAACCATAAAGAAAGTAAATAAAAATGGAAAGATGGGGGAGGAGATAAACAGTGATGGAAAATGAAGGAATCAAAGGCAGAAACCAAAGATTTACTCTAATTTATATCAGGGTGACATGAGACCTATGAATAAATACCACTAAAGTCAGGGGTGTTTTCTAGACTGTACCAATATGTCCAGAGTGGAAAGATACCTTCCTCTGCCCTTCTTTAGCAAACTGTTTCAGCAACGTCTGTATCAGTTCAAAGCACTTATGTTATTTCATAATCTACAATACAGTACTGTCATGCCTTAGCCAAGGTTTATAAAGCTTGGATCTAGCCAAAAATCAGGTATGTCAAACATACAGATATCTGGATCAAGAAATTCCCTGAGCTGCATAATGCTAAAAACTGAGAGAATATGTTATTAAACTTTTCCCTGTAGCTCTGCTACTGACCAGTGTCGGGGAAAAGATACCTCCCTGTGGCCATTCTCATGTATATCAAGTGTTGCTTGTACTTTAAAAATGAAGAGAAATATCACTGAGTTTTAAATGTTACAAACAAGTCTTCCCTAAAACATTCATCATGAGTATTTATTTACTTGTGCATGAAATACAAATCCTCACGTATTGTACTTTGACTGAGACAAATTATGCATAGTACAAATCCTCAGGTATAGCTTGCGCAGGATTTAAATGCTCCATCAGTTTTAATTGTTTGTTTCAGTAATGGAATCTGATCAAAGTGGGTTGCAGGCTGGATCAAGGAGACAAAAACTTAAGTGTTGACTCACCTTGAAAAGGGTAACTACTAGGTTAGGCATCATCTAAAGACAATGCAGATAGACAGTACAACTTTCAGATACATAGCAACAATTAATTAATCTAACTCATTACATTTGTGACCTGAATTATTGTTAAATGTTGTTAATCCAAATAAACTAAAATAGAAACCTGTTGACCAGCCTGTTGTACTTTTTTTTTTTTTTTTTTTTTTTTTCAATTTTTCTGGGTCTGAGCCACTGCTTCTGATTCATGTTAAAACATGAAGTAACAACAAGGTTTATAGTTGGTTTGTTCCTAATACTTAAAAATCAAGTTGTCTTCTGTGCAATTTTAAATGTGGTCAGCAGTATAGCATCGAGTTAGTTCACCTATGCAAAAAGACATCATAAATTTGAGCATCTGCCTGTGTGTATTTAAGCAACAGAAGTAATTTTCTGAACTAAAACTTCTTTATGGTTAGCCATCACTCTACTTATTAATCAAGGAAATTTAATTTACTTACAATGCTGTTCTATTCCTTATGGAAGAACTTTGAACTTTGTAATTCATACATACTTACTTGCAAGTCTAATGTGTCAGATCAAAGTCCACCAGAGTAAGCGCAGTATGAAATAATGAAGATGCAATTTTGCTTCATTTGAGATAGCATGTTGGAGCTGATTTATTAATCTGGACTTAAGTAGCAGGCAAAGTACAACTGTAGAGAATGAGCTCGTTCATTTGTGTGCGTTTTTCTTTGTGAAGCTTCACCTGAAAGAGGTAAGGTGCCTGCCTAGTGCTGTTTTCCTCAGTTGCTTTCTTAGTAATTTATGATACTAAGTTCTATTCTGGAATGGATCTGTAAATCATTTCCTTGTGTAAAAAAATGGTTTGATTTTAAGTATTTTTAATATAATAATTAATAAGAGCAACAATAATAGAAGCTTTCAGAGAAAAAGATAT
>JANHGN010017956.1:0-11356 GCA_024605025.1 Megaceryle maxima
AAAACAAAGAAAAAAAAAAGAAAGGAAAAAAAAAAAAGAAAAAAAAAAAAAAAAAGAGAAAAAAGTGAAAAAGTCACCCAGAATATATGACCATACAAGCATGGGCACTCTTGCAGAAAACCTAGTCAGCAATCCAAAGCCATGGGAAATTTAAATTAGAGCTAAGGTCCACAATAGCAGAGAAATCTGCACAGATAAAAGGGCCTGCTCAGGCTGCAGGTACACTGAGCCTAGATCTCTTCAGATTTGCAAAGGAACTTTATTAGTTTTATTAATTTTTTTCTTAAATAATCAAGAGATTCAAGTGTATCCACATTACACGGTAAAGAAGATTAAGTGTTTTTTCTTTAATCAAAATATCCATATGCATGTGCTGCATCTTCCAAGTGGTAGGTGGATTCCCACTGCTTATTACTGCTCCGGGGTGCATTCTGCTACACGAACTTCTGCACAAAACAGTCCTACTACATTTAAGTAACGTTAAGGTTCTAGCAAACCTAAGTGAGAAAATAACACCCCGAATGACAGGAGAAGCCCGAGCGCTCACCAAGGCACAGTTCCGAGGAAAAAGCCAATAAAGGTTTTCAGCAACACACACACAAAGACACATAAAAAAAACCCAAACTGAACTTGCTGACATCGACCTCCACTTCACAGGTAGCTGGCATGACCTGGCACCACTCCGTTGGTTTGTCCTCCTGACAAGGGGGGAACAAACATGCAGCCCACAGCCCCGTGTGCCAGGCTCTGCTCAGGACGGACGGTGCTGGGAGACACAGGCACAGCTCTCAGCAAGGGCATGGGCACAGCCTGGGCAGGAGCACCAAAGACCACGAGCTCCCACCCTGGTCTGGAAGCCCATCCATCACTGAACTTCGTAGTGGGCGGGGGTCAGTGTGGCCCCACATGCCTGGCTGACCAGCCCACGCCAACACCACTCCTGGTACCAGCCACTTCCAAGCAAATGTTGATTTTACACCGAGACTTTCAGTCTTTCCCGACTGATTTTCAAGCAGCTGACCCCTCCCGCTGCCCAGTGCAGCTCCAGGTGGTCCAACAGCTTCCCAGGGGGCTGAGGCCACCCCTCGAAAGCAGACACAGAGCCAGCATGGCATGGCCATGGCCACTGAAGCACAGCGTCCCGGCAGCCTCCCCGGCCTCAAGAAGAGGCAGCAGCAGCGAGAGGAGGAGCTGCGCTCTGTGTGCGGCAGTGTGCCGCAAGCTGCCGCGCAGAACCGCCAGGAGATAAAACCCTGCTCTTTTGGTTTGGTTTTTTTTGTGACACTGAAATCTGTACACGGCCCGGAGTAGAAAGGCTTGCTGCTTTTAGGAAATGCAGCATATACTATTAGGTATTAATAATAAAAATGCTTGAATTGATAAACTAATTTTCACCAAGAAATCTTTCTTACTTTTGAAAGCACCTTTTGCTGAAATTCAGTTCAGCAATTCCACAACTTAGGCCTCCAAAAAGCACAGGAAAGTTGCCTCTTTGAATAGTTTTTCTAACAAAATGAAAATTTTCTTGTAGACATGTTTTAGTAGAAAAAGTAAATTTGGTGCTACGAGTATGAAGACTCTAGAACAAAACCTAACTACAGTTTATGTCACTGGAAAGTGTAAATTAAAGAAGCACAACTAACTTCCTGTACTTTATCGTCATTTTAGAAATAAATTTACACCTTTTCACCAGTTAAAAATGCACTGAGGGATTTGAGTAACAGCATAGGGAGAAAAAAAATACAGATGTGGTCAGAGTTTTGAATAGTTTCTGTAGCACCAGACAGAGCTGAGAGAAGATGAAGTCATACATCTAGAATAGGCCATTTAAAACACTGATCATTAACAACGCGTAATTCCTTATTGAGCATGGCTGATGGAGATAAAACAACAACCTAAATTTATCGGAGACTGCTATTGCCATTTTGACTCCATAAGCTGTAGTTACTGCTCTTGAATAGAAAACCCCTTCCTAAGTTACTTTTTAGGGAAGAGGCAAAAATAAAATGCTTTAAAATTCCTTTTTCCTTCATTTCTGGAATGTTTTTTAATGGCTTCATTCACTAAATGTTCAAATCCTTTTCATTTTACAGATCATCTCTCTGACTAACTGAGACAGTTGATTACTGAGGCTAAAAATGCATGCATAGAAAGGCGTCTAAACCAAGAAAAGTAGGTGGGAATGGATGGGTGGAAATGGATGCCAAAATGGGAAGCTGAAAAGCTGGTTTGGAAATACTAGCCTGCACTTTATGTTCAGTTTCTTTTCATATAGGGTGGTAAGAGCAAAAGCTGACATAAAATCTTGTGCCTCGAGTGAAATGATTTTCCTGTTGAATGCTGGCCTCCTTTCATAACTCCTGTCAACAGACAAGTCTAAAACCACTCATATTTTACCAAATTCCAGAAGCCAAACTGTCAGGAAACACAAAGATTATTTCATCTACTCAGACAGCTGGAGGATCATGTGATCAGATTTTAAAATACCTCGCAGCACCCCATAAGCCTCAGCTGAGCTTTCTGCTTTCTGATCTCTGTTTCCCCGAGGTCACCACCAGAGCCCAAGTCACAGCAAGTACGGCTCCCATGCTGTGGTGGGACAAGATGCTGCAGCAAAAGCACCGTGTCACCCTTGGTGCAGAGGCTCTTTGTGCCCCAGGGCTGGGGTTAGCTCCATCTAAATGGGCACCGCACCTGAACAGAAGCTGAGCCAGTCCCTAGCCCAGGGATGCTGCTGTGGAGGGAAGGACCCCTGGGACCCCCTGTGCAGCAGCTGAGCCCAGCGGCACACGTGGGAATTGCTCCGACCATCACATGCTGTGTCACTGTGCAAATGTCACTAAAATGCAGCCGGAGCTGCTGCGGAGGCTGCGCTGGGGCTGCAGAGCCACGGCCATGAAGGGCGGCTGAACGCAGGCAGTGTTCTCTGGGGCACACAGACACCCAGAGGCTGTTACTTTTAGGAGCAACTTCTCATGACAGAAGTGGTATCTCTAGTGATGCTCTCCTAAAAGCATCGCTACTCTGTTAATAAGAAAAAAATCAGAGCAGAGAAGAAAACAACCACTCCCTGTGTGGGAGCCCCGCAGAGTAGGTATGTGCCATTCTGTAGAAACTTTGGACTCAAAACCAGCCACGCACACCGCACTCCACAAGCCTGCCAAGCCCAGAGTGCAACCGCATTAGCCTATTGTCTCCAAGGAAGGTTCCGAGTGGGCAAAGGATGAAACAGGGAGAAGATAAATTGGTTTTTGTACCCCTTAGTGGCCGGACATCAATGCTGCAGCCTTGAAAGCTGTCTTTCCAAAAACCATGAGGGGAAAAAAAAAAGGAGAGATTAGGATTGCAGCTGTATGTGGCAGAGGAAATACATTAAAAGGAAGCTTTTAATGACAGAATGCATGAAGGACTTCCAACTACAAGGGATTAACATTCTTATCACATATACTCCTTTTGCAAATTGGAGGACAGGGGTGGGCACGGAGAACCCTCCTTCAAAGACCTAGAAACTCTCAGACACTAAAAATGAATTCACCACATCTGGTACATGGTACAAGATGTAACTATTATCTTTACACACTTTCTTCTAGACTCTAAATGATTAAAAAATCTCGTAAATCATACCAAAGACACAGATGTGATGAATACCCACTTTTTAAACACCACGTGAAGCAGGTAGGACCCTTTTTGCAAAGTAACATGCACTTTTACACATGCCATGTGAGGACACCCACAGGTGAGCAGGCAGGGACAAGGAGCACACGGTACGCGGTCACTGTCCTTCAGCTTGGCCATCATCTGCAATTTAAGTGCCTGCTTCTCTTCCAAGCTACACTACAATCTCACCACAGAAAAACAAAGTCACAGCAGGGAGGGACAGAGTCACTACAGCCACAGTAAGCACTTTTCCCAGTATCTCTCTATGTGAAACAAAAAATCCAGCACCCATCTCTGTATCCCAGTTAATGAAAAGCTGCCAGTCAGCTGCATGCGCTGAGAAACCAGCGGATGCATGGTGAAAAGTGGCATTTCACAGAAATAGGGGCACAAATATGGTGTTGCTTACTGTGGTATTAGACAAGCAAAACTAAAAAGTGAAAGGCATCTAGAGCTGTTAAGGAAGAGGGCTGAAAAGGAATGAGAAGTTCTAAGCTGTGTGCTGAAGAGCAGCATTTGAGGGCCAGCTGTAATGTTCAAGATGCCAGCTGAAGACAGAAGGGTTGAGATGAACCTTGGTTTACCATCAGGAGCCAGAGCTCATTCCCTGTCTCTTCCTGCCACAGCAGGTGGCAGTGACTGAATCTCAGAGGCTGTATGGGGTAGGGATAAGAGACTCTCTGTGCACTGAAAGCATCATGTGTTATTTTATGTAGTGAGTATTAAAAAGAATAAGGTTGTTAGACATGAGCAGGGCAGGCAAGTAAGATGTAGAGGAGTTAACAGAATAATGACATATACCTAATTCCTTTCCTTGAGGAGCTATGTCTGACTCCAGTGGAACCTCAGCATCTCTATTTCAGGGGCTCGGACATGAAGACAGACTCATCAAATGACTGACACAACCAGCCACTCTCACAGTCAGAGAATCTCTCACGTTTCAGTTCCCTTTTTCACGTGAAGCAAGCTGGACAGTAGACACACCGTGACGCTGTCACGGGAGGTCACAGTCACAGGCAGTTTCGGGGAGAAGGGAAAAGGCCAGGCTTCACCAGCCATAACCATCCCTACTGATGCTACAAGCCCTGAAATAGCAATTTACATACTGTGTAGTCACCTAAGTACTTGATCTCATTCTTTAGAAACCCTGAAAACAGAACCGTGCACGACTCAAAATAATTTAACTGAATTAGCAGAGAGTATCTGTGAGAGAACAATTTGCCAATGCACTTTGTTTTAAATGCATTTCTTCCTTTGGAATTAAAATCCCTATGTTTGTGTTTCAGCAAAGAAGTCCTTTGTAGTCTATAGAAGTGGAGATTCAATGCTGCATAAGCTCAATAAACAAATTATGGTTAAAGTACCCATAACAGAAAACATAGTAAACAACATTACAAAGATTTGTGGCTTTTGTTGCCTAAACCAATTTTGATGCTGTCTGGGCTTTTCTTGCACACACAGACACAAAACAGACACACAGCACCGGTTTATTTCAAGCCTGTATCTCTGCATCCCCATCACTGTACATAAGAGAAATGGAGCAGCTGAACCAAACTTGTGCACTTGAATAACATTCACTGGAATTTGGGATGCAGTCTACAAAATGGGCTTTGACCTGGTATCTGCCCTGCCCTCTCCCCTCAGGAGCGTGCCTGTGTCAGGGCCAGTGCCAGGGCACGGGCTCTGCCCTGCCTGCTGTGGACAGCGGCCTCACGCCGCTCACAGCACTCACTTGTTCGCAGTCGGGGGAAATGCACAAAGGTTCAGGCTTTCTGCAGAGTCATACGTACGTAGAAAGGCAAAAGCGAAAGTGAAGAGAGATGTGCGTGAACACCCAGCACCTGCTCCCGCACAGCTGCGCATGCCTGACACCTGTTCTGCGTGTCCTGCATCTCCACACCTGAGGCTGCTGATGGAAACCAACGCTGATGTGTGAGGCAAGTCATAAAAAGGGGTTTTGAGGAGGTCCTGACATAGGTTTGAGACCAAAATCCAGAGTAGGAGAAGAACAGTTGCAGTTACAAGCCTCTTGTGTGTCTGTCTGACTTCTCATTCAAGCATCTCAAAAAATGTTTATGTCACCAGCATTACATGGAACCATTTTAGTTCAGTATGAAAGGTTTATACAGCACTGGAAAATTCTGCTCCTGCGACCTGCTCACTCTCAGTATCTGTGAATATGTATGTATGAACCAGAGACGTTATTACACCTGCCACAAAAACATACCCTAAGTGAGCCAAACCATCCTGCTATTAACCTCCCTCGTCGATTCCTAAAAGCCTCTCTCGGTGCACCCTGGCACACCTGTGCTGGAATAGCACAAGCAGTGAAGATGGAGTTTTCATTTCCGTGTTAAACCTACAAAGCATAATTACACTGATAAATTAATTACAAACACATATTTTTTGGATACCATCTGTAATTTTGACACATGCTTAAATTCTCAAGCACTGTTTAAATATTTTTCTGTCTTCTGGTGTTTTGGGGCGGAGGAGGTGATCTTTAGTGCTACCATCAGCAATTTTGGTACCTAAATCCAAGGAGATAGCTGGAGCAAACGGAACAAAAGAAAGCAAATCAACTCCCCGTCATTTGCCTGCCCAGCAGTTACAAGAAAAACAGATGCTACCCAGAAAATTTATTAACTGCTATGCACAAACTACTGCTGTTACAGCACTCACCACGCGGCACCAAACATTTGCACCCCGAGAGGCAGAGCAATTTAAGAAAAAGACAAGCGAATTAGCTCTAGTTTCAGAGGATGGGATATGAAAACACAAAAAGAAAGATACTAATGAAATTTAGCAACTTCAAGTTAAGTCTTAGAAACTGCACTTTAAAAGATTTATGGGGAGAAAAAAAAATAATATGAATTCCAAATATAAGGGGTCTGTCTGGGGTTCTGGCACAGAAGCTGAACACTGCCACTCTTCTGGCATTGTGCTGGGAACAGGGAAAGACTTCCCCAGCTTCTGAGGTGTGGGGAGGCTCACCAGAGTCTGTAACCCACTGCCTGAGATCAGGTGCACGCTACAGTCTGTCTAGTGGTGGACTATGGACAGCTATGCAAAAACATACGTAAGAATAACTCTAAGCAAAGAGCAATTGAACATTTAGAGGCAAGAAACAGGTATTTTACCAGCAAAGAAGGCAAATAATTTATCTGCTTTCCCCTCTCACATAGCTTAGCAGCAGTACCATTTAAACAGCCACCCTGAGGAGAAACCCTACCAGTGCCAGCCTGCAGATCATTTCATTTCCCTGCACCCAAAACCACCCTGTTTACATGTGCACCACGTAAAATTATGGAATACTTTATTAAATGAAATAAAAAACCAAACCAAAACAACAAAAGAAGTGTTGCAAAGGTCCCCAGAGCCGCAGCTGATCTGAGGAGCCCTGCCAACAGAGCAGCCTTTCTTTCTTACAGCACTTTCTCTCAAACTGGCAGGGAACGCTGTTTCTGGGCATGATCTTTGTGCTTCAGGAAACTGGCAGGCAAGCAAATAGCAGGGGCTGACTGTCCAAGAGAGCAATGAGCAGCTGGCGACCAGGTACGACTGTTAAAAACACGCATCTGCGGCCCGTGCCACTAACCGTCACGTTTCCCAACTTCCTGCACTGTAACATGGAAGAGTACTTTGTGAAACACCAAAATGTCAGAGTTAGTCTTAGCAGTTGGGAATCCCTCTGAATAATTCAATGCAGAATCCATCCAGAAAGTTCCAGTAGATTTTAGATCAACAGCCCCAACTGCCGGACCCCCAAAGGAGTGGTTACAGACCCTGCTTCTGGAAGGGGAACGGGATCAGAATGGCTCCCCTCCCTTCCTTGCCCTCTCCCTCTCCCTGTCACAGCTCACCCCTCTCCCAAGTTGTACCTTCTCTGGTCCAGCCCACCGCGAAGCCTCGGCGAGCACGGGTATCCACAGTGCAGAGGGGCAATGAGCCAAGGCAGACAGGACGCAGGGCAGGAACCTCATCACCCAACAGTGGAGTGACACCGTTCCCTCTGTTATGAGCATTGATTACTTCCCTACCATGCAGCACTTTTCAGCAAACTATCTGTTGTTACGCCATTCCCACCTCCAATTTTCTTCACGTCTTCAGTCTTCAAACTGTTTTGCTTTCCCTACTTACTTTGTTTACAGTAAGAAACCATTGCATTCCCTCTTTAGTGCACACCCCCCCACACCCTGCAGAGACTTCAGTGCTCCAAGGAACACAAAATACACAGGAAGGTTGAAAAGTTCACAAATCACTGATATTACTTCTAAACTTCCACCAGCAAAAAACACAATGATGCTAATGAAATGACAGCGCTGAAAGGCTACAGATGAACAGCTGTTTTCTTCATCGTCGTTTTGCACCCACCAGTGTGCTTTCTGTTTATCTTTCCTTTCAAACACTGACGCCAGCATCCTTGCAGACAAATCCTCACACATACAGAAGAGCAAACAAGCCATTAAAAATGTACTAACCTTCGCTGACAGGAGTGGCACAGCCCTCAAGGTTCAACATGATATCTTCATCTCTGTCATCTGCACCGGCTCCCAAAAGCATCCAGCTCTCGACATGATCAGTTTCAGATACCAAGCTCTCCTCCTCCAAGCTGTCATCTATTATGAACATCTCTTCAATGGTGTGAGTTCCAGCAGGACTAGCTGGGTTAATCTTCCCAGTGGTGCTTTTCCTTTGCCTTGAAACATCTGCACCTGACCCATCAGGATACAGGGTGTTACATCCAGCAGCTCTGGCATGATTTGGGGTGGAAGACCCTGGGTGGAGACGTATTTTACCTTGAGCCGAAGAGCATGTTGACTTCTTTGCTTTACTTTTGTAAACACTGTCTTCATCTGGTGTGTCAGACAAGACAATGATCTCTGGGTCATCTGAAATCTCAGCACCACACTCAACAAATTCAGCAATTTTCTTGTCTTTGTCGCGTTTCTCGGTTAGAACTGAACTATCGCCCGAGACTCCTGCAACATCAGCTTCTTCATCTATTGCCAGTGTGCTGATTTCTCCGAGATTTTGGGAATAGTGGATCTGGCTGTAGAGATGAAATTCCACCTCACTATCAACACTCTGCTCACTGGATGACTCTTCATGATAAAGTTCATCTTCGTACGCTTCAATATCCTCGTCATCTTCATATCCAACAAACATTCTGAAAAACGATCAGTCTGTACCTACAGAAAAACGAAAGGTTCTGTCAGAATGGTTGTGAATGTATGCCCAAAACCATCTCTCCAGTTATACCTTTGGTCTTTCTAAAATTGCTGAGGTTAGTCACAGAGATCTGCGCACAGAAGATAAATTGATCAGACTTAACAACTACAGGAATCAATGCTCAGATCCATAACAGGAAAATCTACTTACAGGTGCATCTGCATTAATCTTAACTACTATTCTCACCTCTAAAGTAGTTGAACTTAATGTGCTCTGAGCTTCCACAGCTCCTTTCTATTCTGGGTTCAAAGCCAGGGTAGCTCCCATGGATTGGGAGCCGAATAAGTGTCCAAACCAGAATTCTGGTCGATCCAGCAAGCAGTATTAATTCTGGGTACTTTCCAACTTGCTTTACTAGGTAACACCTTATATACACACCTGAAAGAGCAGGGACAGAACGGTGAGCAATATTTGAGGGAAGTAACCTGGACCCTACCTACCTACATCTGGGATGCAGAGACACCTGAACTGCCACTTCAGGATTTAACCCTATGACAAGAAGAGCGAGGGCTGTGATACAGAAGCACCCAGACATGCTCTGCACAAGCTCAGGTCTGAAGGTAGCAAAAAAATAGGACAATAAAGGTAGTGTACAAATCTGCAGCCTTCCTACAAACTAGCATGTCACATTGTGCCGTCAGGACTTAGGAACCAAGTTACCGTGTCATGAAAACACAACTACACTTCTCTTACACCTGAGCAAGATACACCTGCAAACAGTGTCTGACCAATGTTAGCTATGACATCTCTGTGCTGACAGCAGTTAAGCAATCATTATCTACGTTTAATGTCCTTTTTGGTGGATCTAGGACTAAAGCCCCAGTTTCTCTTGCCACGCACCCAGAAATACCACTTTTTAAACAAGACCTGGCTGATGGGACAAAGTGCATCCTCCATGAGTTTTCTGACGATGCAAAACTGGGAGGAGCGGTTGATAGACCGGGTGGTTGTGCTGCCATGCAGAGGTACCTCCGCAGGCTGCAGAAGTGGGCAGAGAGCATCCCGAAGGTCAAGAAAAGTAAATACCAGGTCCTTCACCTGGGCAGGAGACAGGTTGAGGGCCCACTGCTTGGAAAGCCAGTTTCACAGAATCACAGAATGGTGGGGGTTAGAAGGCACCTCTGATGATCATCTAGTCCAAAACCCCTGCCAAGCAGGGTCGCCCAGACTAGATCACACAGGAAAAAAGGACCCGAGGATGGGACAAGTTGAGCATAAGCCAGTACTTCTGGGACAAAAAGCATCCTGGTCCTCTGAAGAACATCACCGGCAGGGTGGGGGCATTACCCTTTCACTCTAGTCAGTGGTCACAGGACCACATCTGGAGCGCTGTGTACAGCTCTGGCCTCTGCAGTACTGGAAAAGATGGACACACTGGAGCAAATGGGGTGAAGGGCCAGCAAAACGACTAAGGGATTGGAGCACCTGTCGTACAAGGCCAGGCTGAGGCAGTTCATGCTTGAGGAGCCTCAGGGGGATCTTACAGAATCATAGAGTCATTATGGTTGGAAAGGACCTCCAGGATCATCAAGTCCAACCTTCATCCCAACACCTCCCTAACCACCAGACCACAGCCCCAAGTGCTACATCTACTCATTTTTTAAACCCCTCCAGGGACGGTGACTCCACCACCTCCCTGGGCAGCCTGTTCCAGAGGAATTTCTTTCTAATATCCATTCTAAACCTCTCCTGATGCGACTTGAGGCCATTTCCTCTCATCCTGTCATTAATAATTTGGGAGAAGAGACCAACACCAGCCTCACTACAGCCTCCTTTCGGGTAGTTGTAGAAAGCAATAACGACTCCTCTCAATCTCCTCTTTTCCAGACTAAACAAGCCCAGGTCCCTCAGCCTCTCATCAGGGATGCTTTTCAGACCCCTCACCAGCCTCGTTGCCCTTCTCTGGACCCGCTCCAGCCCCTCAATGTCCTTCTTGTGCTGTGGTGCCCAAAACTGGACACAGTACTCAAGGTGCGGTCTGACCAGTGCCAAGCACAGGGGCACAATCACCTCCCCACTCCTGCTGGACACACTGGGTTTGATCCAGGCCAGGATGCCGTTGGCCTTCTTGGCCACCTGGGCACACTGCTGGCTCATGTTCAGCTGGCTGTCAACCAAAACACCCAGGTCCTTTTCCACCAAGCAGCTCCCCAGGCCTGTAGCGTTGCCTGGGTTTGTTGTGAGTGAAGTGCAAGACCCAGCACCTGGCCTTGTGAAACCTCATCCAGGTCACTGATGAATATGTTAAACAAGACTGGTCCCAAAACTGAGCCCTGAGGGACACCGCTTGTGACCGGTCACCAGCTGGATTTAACCCCATTTACCACCACTCCCTGGGCCCGGTCACCCAGCCAGTTTCTAACCCAGCAAAGAGTCCGCCTGTCCAAGCCACGAGCCACCAGCTTCTCCAGCAGAATGCTGTGGGAAAGTGTCAAATGCCTTCCTGAAGGCCAGGTAGGCAACACCC